>QEOT01002566.1:4854-24226 GCA_003123785.1 Pterocarya stenoptera
TCCATCACCAGAGCTCCATCACCAGAGCATTGAATGGCACTCATTCTTGGATTTTACCGTTCCGTATTACTGCAGTAATTTTTTATTTTTTATTTTATTTATTTATATTTTAATAAAATTATATTTGTTTTTATTTTTTTAAAGTATTTAAGAGTATTAAAAAATAAATATAAAAAAATAAAATAAAAAAAAGACCAATTATACCTAACGATAATTCCAACAGCTAAGAGCGGTTGAGTACCGTCTTTTAAATAATTATAACAATTTTAAATTTTGATATAGGCTAGCCAACAGCTAAGATGCATGTGATTTACCAAACAAAATTTATGAGGGTTTAAACTGAAATAGCAACTCCAAATTAACCTAAAATAAGATTTCATTTAGTACATCATTCAGCTTTTGAGATCGTTAGATTCTTTTATTTTAATAATTTTTTGTATGTCACTTAAGTTGTTGTATCCCAAGATAACAAAATTTGTATACTAAGATAATAAAATCTGAGTTATTTAAAAAGATTCACAAGAATTTTAACAAATTTGCACCATTAATCATGTCAAAACTATAAAGAGATATTATAAAAATAAATTTACAAACTGATCACATGACTTTATGTACCAGCTAGTACTACATTAGATTGTAAAGCTATATTGGTACGTTAGACTAAGAAATTTATTCACTCTCTCAAGTAATTTTAAGTACCACACACTCTTATTGTACTATATATGTGAAATATACTATTTTTTTAATCATATTTAGATCATGCTTTATTTATTTAAAAGAATATAAGATAAAAATAGAATGATAGTATACGTATGAAATGCAGAAATATTTGTATTATAAATTAGTAGATATAATATATGATATAAAGTTATATCAATTTATGAGTTTATTTTTATGAAATCTTTATAATTGTAATATTTCTCTTTGAACTTTGACCTTCTTGACAGTCATGACTCCTCTATGAGATACAACAGTACCGTGTGTTTTAGGTCGTGTAGCCATTAATCAACTCCATAAAAGGAAAACCTTGTATATATTTATTTTGGGATTTTGGCTTTTGAAATGAAATTTCTTTAAAAAGTTATATATTCGACTCAACAGATCTATACGATGAGTAGAAAAACTCTTTTATTATTTTCTCCTCAATGGATATACAATATCCAGTTATTGAGTAGAATTTCTCTTCTTAAAAAGTTTGAATTATGTGACTCTTATCATATATCAATTATTATTGTTGGGAAGTGTACCATCGACAAGATTCGACATCTATTACTATTAATTGGAACGCCACTTGCGCTTATCAAAGCTATCATTTATGAAAATTAATTTCTTATTTGCTTAAATTGTCAAGGTCGAGGGTCCTCTATGTGTTTAAATGGCAGTGGCATTTATGGACAGCCCCCACCCCCCAAACAAAAAGTTTAAACCAAGATATTCTTGGATTTTACCGTTCCGTATTACTGCAGTAATTTTTTATTTTTTATATTTATTTTATTACTTAGGAATTAAAGAAATATATTTTAATAAAATTGTGATTTTTTTTAAATATTTAAGAGTATTAAAAAATAAATATAAAAAAAAAGATCAATTATACTTTACAATAATTTCAATAACTAGGAACGGTAGACGCAGTACCATCTTTTAAATAATTACACCAATTTTAAATTTTGATACAAGCTAGCCAACAACTAAGATGCACGTGATTTACCAAACAAAAAGAAGATTTCATTTCGTACATCCTTCAGCTTTTGAGATCGTTAGATTATTTTATTTTAATAATTTTTTGTATGTCACTTAAGTTGTTCTATCCCAAGATAACAAAATTTGTATACCAAGATAATAAAATCTGAGTTATTTAAAAAGATTCACAAGAATTTTAACAATTTTGCCTATATTATCTAGAAAATATAGATTATCTCGATCCATTAAATCATGTTAAAACTATATTTATTGGTAAAAAAAAAATATTTGAATTAGAGAGATATCATAAAAATAAATTTATAAACTGATCACATGACTTTATGTACCAACTAGTACTACGTTAGATTGTAAAGCTATATTGGTACGTTAGAATAAGAAATTCATTCACTCTCCCAAGTAATTTTAAGTACCACACACTCTTAGTGTACTATATATAATGTGAAATATACTATTTTTTTAATCATATTTAGATCATGCTTTATTTATTTAAAAGAATATAAGATAAAAGTAGAATGAGATTATACGTATAATATGCAGAAATATTTTACATTTTGTGAAAGAACTAACCGCAATATTTTGGAAAAACATTATATATACCATACTATTGTTCTACTAAATATGATGAGTTTGCATTATCCATCAACCTTTAAATTATTATTTTTTTAAAAAAAAAAAATTAAAGACAAAAAGTGTTACATTTGAAAAAAATGGAATGAGAAAATGATATATACCATGCTTCTTTTTTTTTTTTTTTTCAGCGAGAGTTTCTAATTTTCCTTAAATGTGCCAAGACCCTACTTGTTGATTATCGAGGGCTTTTACATTCTAATATTATTAGTTTCATTCAGTACTAACCACTCAATTAAGATAGGTGACGTAGTTATGTTGGAAAAGTTTTCTTGCAACAAATTTTTATTACATTTTATCTATTTTTTATAACTATTTCCTATTATTTAATATTTTATTATTATATTTTTATTACTATTTCTTGAAAAAAAAAAAGCTACTATGCTCATTAAATTTGATTGTTTTATTTGAAAATTTAGAAAAATAATTTTTTTTTTTACTTAATGAATAAAGAAGTGATTTTAAATATATTGATGTATTTTTTATTTTTTAAAAATATTAAAAAAATATAAATAAAAAAAAAATACAAAATACAAATAACCGTGCACCGCTCTTTCCAAAATATCAAAGAATACCTCGTTATGAATCATGGCTACTAGCTGCCAAGAATACCTCAGTATGATTACTGGCTGCCTGCTCCTCAACAACCTCGATACTGATCTTCAGAGGTTCAAGGTGTTTTCTGACCATTAGCAGCGCATTGAATGGGAGGGCCCTCCAAATAATTACACCAACTTTAAATTTTCATGCAGTACCTTGGAGAACAGCGAACAAGTAATTTACCAAAAAATGGGTTTCAAACTCATGAAATAACAAGACCAAACCTAAAACATGGACTACATCTCTCAGGAGATGTAGCAGTGTCCTTAAATTTTCATCCAGTACCATGAATAACAGCTAAAAAGTAATTTACCAAAAAAATGGGTGTCAAACTCATGAAATAACAAGACCAAATATTTTAAAGCACAAAAAGGTGAAAACAATGGTAATATTTATTTAGCTAAATTGTCTTAAGGTTTGCTAATTGAACTTACCTTCTTTCAACGAATAAAATCTCGGAGCTATTATCTTAGTTTTCAAACAACTTAATTATTAATAGAACTATATAATTTCCACTTTCAATATTATTCCATTGTATGTCACATGCCACCAATTGGTCATCTTCAATCTCATGACCCTTTTTGCATATATGTGTGTGTTCACGTGCATAATTAATAAGGTGGCTGAAAATCAATGACCTTAAAACCTGCACAAGTCATAATATCTTATCAATATAACACGACTAGTTTATACCCCCCTCCCCCACATATATATATATTTATCAAAAACTATATATGTAGTCACTTTTACGTATTCGTTACGCATTTCTCTAATGTAATTAGTTACATCACTTTTTTTTTATTAAAAAAACATTCTATGTGTAATCACTTTTGCATACTCATTCTACACTCCATAGTATGATTGGCAGCATCACTTTTTTTAATATAAAATAACTATTGTAGTCAATCACATCATCAGTGTACGTAAAAAATATGAAAAAGTGATTGTATGTTGCAAAACTACTTTTTTGGAAAATTTCTTTTTTGGGAAATATACATCTGAATGCATGCATATTTGCTTATGTGCCCACTTTTACCTATTCTTTATTTTAGAAATACTTTAGCCACAAAGAAATTATACAAAAATAATCTCATAAACTGATGTAACTTGATGTGGTTTGTTAAATTGTAATGTTACTCTTATTATAAAATAAATTTAACAGATCAGATGAAACTAAGCCAATTTGTGAAATTATTTTGTGTAATTATTTTGTAGATGTAGCAGTACTACTCGTGCTATAAAAAATAATCAGATATATATATATCAAATTAAATATTCAAAATAATTAAGTAGCTAGTCCCTCAATTATAAGTAACTCCTAGGACTTTGGACGTCTTCCTAATCCTCGATCTCGAAAGCTGCTTGCAGCTGGATGATTTTCATGGTACGTATATATAAGTAGTGTTTAATATTAGACTGAACTGATAGTTAGACGTACAGATATTTCCCTAATTTATCATATGTTAGGAGAAGTAGAAAATACTAAGAATAATTATATATATACAACTAATTATAAAATTTTATAACTATGTATAAATGGAAAATCAAGCAATTGTGTGAAATTTAAAATTAAAATCATCTGAAAAACTTGGCTTTTTTTAAAATATAATGCTTTTGATGGAGTACTGGTCGATCGACCACCCCCACGAATTCAAGCTAAACCCACCAGGAAAGTACTCAAACTAAACCTACCATCCCACGAATTTTTAACCTCCATATATTTGCCAAGTCCGACAATACCCAATGACCAAAGTTTCCTAATCAGTCCTTAAATTTGCACACGCTTGCTCCTTAAGATTAAAGATAATAATAACAACAAGAATTCAAGAAGAAATAATCCTGCATCACATTAATATAAGCTCATGCTTATGAACACTCTTAGAAATTGAATTTGAATTTGGAGGATGTGCAATCAAACAAACTACACCACATCAACCCGTATTTACTTGCCTTGGAAGATTTCGAGGCAGCGGGAAGTAAAAGTTTTGCAATATTGGGCTTGCTGTAAAGAATGAAAGTACATTG
Source organism: Pterocarya stenoptera (assembly GCA_003123785.1). Classification (NCBI taxonomy): domain Eukaryota; kingdom Viridiplantae; phylum Streptophyta; class Magnoliopsida; order Fagales; family Juglandaceae; genus Pterocarya; species Pterocarya stenoptera. The sequence goes on from QEOT01002566.1 coordinate 9,808, forward strand.
ACATCGTATCAAGAAGTCGAATATCAGAACTGTTCACTTTTACTGTTCATGACCGGATTTTTCTTGAACTTGTTGGGCTTTNCTTAAGATTAAAGATAATAATAACAACAAGAATTCAAGAAGAAATAATCCTGCATCACATTAATATAAGCTCATGCTTATGAACACTCTTAGAAATTGAATTTGAATTTGGAGGATGTGCAATCAAACAAACTACACCACATCAACCCGTATTTACTTGCCTTGGAAGATTTCGAGGCAGCGGGAAGTAAAAGTTTTGCAATATTGGGCTTGCTGTAAAGAATGAAAGTACATTGACATCGTATCAAGAAGTCGAATATCAGAACTGTTCACTTTTACTGTTCATGACCGGATTTTTCTTGAACTTGTTGGGCTTTTGGGGGCATTTATCAGCAAAATGTCCAGATTTCCCGCAATTATAGCAATTGCCTTTTGAAAAACTAGGTTTCTTTTTTGAAGTAAACTTTGTTTTAGAAAAAGGTTTTCTGTGAAATTTTTTATAAAACTCATCGCGGGGTTTTCTCCTGGATTTCCTGTGAGATTTTGGATGTTTAATAAAATTATGCTTGCGTCGAGATGGAGCAATAGGAGGAAAGCCATATTTTTGACAAAAATTTCTCATTTCATATTTGGCTTTCAAACTATTCTTCAGCTGTTCTCGCAGCATTCTTTGATCATTACACATACGGATACCAAGTTTCTTAATTATACTGCATATATCACCATAGGTGTAACTGTTATAATTAAGAAACCGAGAGATATCTGTAAGTTCATCTTTAACCTTATGAGCAAACAGACGTGGTGATCCATCAATAAATTTCTCTTTCCAGTAAGGCTTTTGACTATCATCACGAAGCATTACTCGAGAAATAAAAACATCTTGATACCAACTATAATCAGACATAGTATGGCATATCAAATTATTTAAATAATCAGAAATACGATTGGTAATATTGGAAGGAGTTCCAATGAAATGTTTAATTATTGTATAGATCAAAATATTAACACCATCAGGATGGGCACTCCCGATAGCTTTATCAAAAATAGACAACCCTTCTTCATTACACTGGACAACGTTCTGAATGGTTGTCTTGGCGTCATCAGTGAGATGTTTATCCCACCAACTTCGCAAAACACCAGAAAAACCATTGGTTAAAATGGAAACAATATCTGGCTGACGAATATTGTTGTTAATGTATGCATTAGCAACAAGAGACATTTTACTCATGGTATTGAGGATTTCTTGTTCAGAAAGTCCATCAATGTTCCATTCGTAAATCTTATCAGCAGAATAAGAAGATTGAGTTTGAAATATTTTTTCTTCAAATCCTAAATCAGGAGGAGTAGGTCTGGAATACCAACTCTTAGTCAGACTCATTGGTTTGGATCATTTAGAGTGAATTCTAGAAATTTCAAAATCAGGATTTAATTAAAAATCATTGAAATTCTTTTCAAGTAAATCAATTTTTTGGGCTACTGAATCATCTTCAGATGATGGTTCAGTGGTTTTTGGAAAGACAAACTCTTTACTATTGCGTTCAATTGCACTGGTAGAGGGTTGTTCTTTCTTAAGATCAGCAATCATTTGATTGATTTTGTCTAGTCTATCGGCCTTTGTTTCAAAAGTAATTTTGGACTGGGACTGAGGTAAAGCAATCAAAGGTTTTTCTGGTGTTTTGCGAAGTTGGTGGGATAAACATCTCACTGATGACGCCAAGACAACCATTCAGAACGCTGTCCAGTGTAATGAAGAAGGGTTGCTATTTTTGATGAAGCTATCGGGAGTGCCCATCTTGATGGTGTTAATACTTTGATCTATACAATAATTAAACATTTCATTGAAACTCCTTCCAATATTACCAATCGTATTTCTGATTATTTAAATAATTTGAGACGCCATACTATGTTTGATTATAGTTGGTATCAAGATGTTTTTATTTCTCGAGTAATGCTTCGTGACAATAGTCAAAAGCCTTACTGGAATGAGAAATTTATTGATGGATTACCACATCTGTTTGCTCATAAGGTTAAAGATGAACTTACAGATATATCTGGATTTCTTAATTATGACAGTTACACCTGTGGTGATATATGCAGTATAATTAAGAAACTTAGTATCCGTATGTGTAATGATCAAAGAATGATCCGTATGTGTAACAAACGTTTTGGTTGAACTCCCGATAGCTTCACCAAAACGTTAACTATTTGGTATCAGAGCCAAATACCCCTGCTCGTTTACTAATTGTTCGCAATTTTTTTTTATCCATTGCTTTTATTTTGTTCCTTTACAACCTGATTTCTGAGTTCCTACTTTGTCTGGAGACCATTTGAGTCAAGAGTCCCTGCCTGGTAAGACCCGTTTGCTGGGAGAGCGTTAGGGCAGTTAGGCGTTGGGGTGAAATGAGAGTACTCGCAGGACCCTGAGGTGCGAAGAACCAGTTTGTCTAGAGACAAAATGAAAAAAATGTTTAGATCTAATTCAACAATTAGTTCGAGGTCGTCTATGCCTCCTGATATCATTAATGAGGAAGATTATATTATTGAGGAACCATCCTCAAATACTTCAAACTCTTGGGAAATTCCTAAGATTAGTTTTAATTCTATTTATCAAACTTCTTGGCTTCAAAGAAATTTTAATTCTGACTTCCATGTTAAAACCACAGAACAAACCTATTCAATTTCAAAATATGATGAAAAATGCTATCTTTTTACCAAGAAACTCATTCAAGAGTCTCTGGCGAAAGGGTACAAGTTTCTTCACATAGGTTCTGTTCAGGTTGTTGTCAAACATTTAACTAGGATTGGCATACCAGCCTCTATTTTACTATGTTTAAGAGATACTCGTTTTCGAAACTTTGAAACCAGTGCCCTTGGCATTATTCAATCTTCTTTGTTTAATGGCCCTGTCCATTTTGATTGTTTTCCTGATATTTTAATTGCTCTGGATGATCCTCATATCATCAAAGTCTTAACTCTGAATATCCAAACCCTTGGATATGATATGCTTGAGGGCTCTAAAGCTCTCGTTCTTGTTTACAGAATTTACTATCGTCTTTTAAAAACAAGTTTATATCCAAAGACGATTTTAAAATCTACCCCTGGTCAAACCCTGCTTATCCAGAGTTCAACCAAGAATGCGAACATTCAAGTTCCAAAACCCATTCAGTGGAGCAATTTAGATCTCCCAAAAGAATGGATTTTAGAAAATAAATGCCCGCCTCCCCCAAAAAATATCCCTTTAAGTTTAAATATTGACTATATTCAACAATATCTAGACGGAACTGTCAAAATTTGTTTTGATCAGACTAGTACTCCAGCTTTAAGAAGAAATTCTTTTGCTGGATCTAGATCTTCTTTTGTTGGATCTGTTTCTGAATTTCCAGTAATGAGAGATCAAAATCTCCAACAATTTCTGGAAGATTCAGCCCAAACAGCCCAACCAAATATTGATTTAAAACCAGATTTAAAACTAAAAGGAATTAGCACCTCCTCTCAGATTACTTCTGCTTTTTATTCTGCTAAGGATAAATCCGTAAAAGATGAAGCCAAAGAAGACGAAGATGCATCATCCTTGTCTTCAACAGCTTCAGATATGGCTGCATCCATTCCTCCAATCCATCATAGTTTAAATGTTTTAAACAGGTGTTTTAACTATGATTTAATCAAACTCTTTAATGAGTACAATTCAAAAGAAAACCATGATAAAAGAAAAGCTTATCATACGACTTTTTCGGACTCTGAAAAATTTAGAGTAAAAAGAAAATGGAAAGAAAAGATGAACGATCTCCAACAAGAGATTCTTTTCTTTGATTTCCTTGAAAATTACTATGTTTCTAAGAATGCTTTAAATGTAATTAAAACTGATTTTATTCGAGAGGACAAAACGGTTGTACATGCCAGTCATCCATCTCTTGATACTGTTTTGATCCCTTTAAAAGGATTTGAAATTCCTGCTACTCCTTTTAAAATTCTTTCTGCTGTATCCAGAAAACCAGATGAAGATATGATTTTGAAAGAAACAAACAAAATTATTCAGCAAAACAATTTTGCAAACCTTGCTCTTCATAAAATTGGACAACAGTTAGATAGAATTAAGGATAAAGCAGAAAAATCTATTTCCCAGTCTTCAAATACTGTTTTTACCAAAACTGAAAATCCTTTGGTTTTTCCAAAAGATCAGTTAAAAACACCCGTTATTGAAAAACCTTTGATTGCTTTACCTCAGTCACGGTCCAAAATTACTTTTGAAACAAAGGCCGATAGACTAGACAAAATCAATTAAATGATTGCTGATCTTAAGAAAGAACAACCCTCTACTAGTGCAATTGAACGCAATAGTAAAGAGTTTGTCTTTCCAGAAACCACTGAACCATCATCTGAAGATGATTCAGTAGCCAAAGAAATTGATTTACTTGAAAAGAATTTCACTGATTTTCAATTAAATCCTGATTTTGAAATTTCTAGAATTCACTCTAAAGGATCCAAACCAATGAGTCTGACTAAGAGTTAGTATTTCAGACCTACTCCTCCTGATTTAGGATTTGAAAAAAAAGTATTTCAAACTCAATCTTCTTATTCTGCTGATAAGATTTACGAATGGAACATTAATGGTCTTTCTGAACAAGAAATCCTCAATACCATGAGTAAAATGTCTCTTGTTGCTAATGCATACATTAACAACAATATTCGTCAGCCAGATATTGTTTCCATTTTAACCAATGGTTTTTCTGGTGTTTTGCGAAGTTGGTGGGATAAACATCTCACTGATGACGCCAAGACAACCATTCAGAATGCTGTCCAGTGTAATGAAGAAGGGTTGCCTATTTTTGATGAAGCTATCGGGAGTGCCCATCCTGATGATGTTAATACTTTGATCTATACAATAATTAAACATTTCATTGGAACTCCTTCCAATATTACCAATCGTATTTCCGATTATTTAAATAATTTGAGATGCCATACTATGTCTGATTATAGTTGGTATCAAGATGTTTTTATTTCTCGAGTAATGCTTCGTGACGATAGTCAAAAGCCTTACTGGAAAGAGAAATTTATTGATGGATTACCACGTCTGTTTGCTCATAAGGTTAAAGATGAACTTACAGATATCTCTGGGTTTCTTAATTATGACAGTTACACCTGTGGTGATATATGCAGTATAATTAAGAAACTTGGTATCCGTATGTGTAATAATCAAAGAATGCTGCGAGAACAGCTGAAGAATAGTTCAAAAGCCAAATATGAAATGGAAAATTTTTGTCAACAATATGGCTTTCCTCCTATTGCTCCATCTCGACCCAAGCATAATTTTATTAAACATCCAAAATCTCATAGGGAATCCAGGAGAAAACCCCGCGATGAGTTTTATAAAAAATCTCACAGAAAACCTTTTTCTAAAACAAAGTTTACTTCAAAAAAGAAACCTAGTTTTTCAAAAGGCAATTGCTATAATTGCGGGAAATCTGGACATTTTGCTGATAAATGTCCCCAAAAATCCAGCAAGTTCAAGAAAAAGCTTAACGAGCTGAATATCGATGTCATTAATTAAGAAGAATTGTTTCATCTCCTAGAAACACACTCTACTTCATCTTCTGATGTCCCTGAGATGAGCTCTAGTGATTCTGAATATCGCTCAGAAGCCAAATCAGATGATTCTGCTAATATTAAGCTTGGTTGTAATTGTAAAAAATCTTGTTGTAACTCATTGGATAAAACAATCAATGTTATATCCAAAGAGGAAGAAAACGAGAATCTTTTATTAAATCTAATTTTCCAAATCACTAATCCTGAACTTAAAGAAGATATTTTAAGAAGAATCTGCTCCGAAAAGAACCAAAAGTTTCTACTTCAAAACCCAGGATTAACTTTCAAGATACCTTGGAAAGGTTTAACAAACAAAAACCCAAGGTTGTTTCTACAAATGATTTACAAAATGAAATCAATACTATCAAGAAAGAGATTAATGAACTCAAAACTGAGATCAGTAACCTCCGACTTGAAAATACTGAACTCAAACAAGAATTTCTACGTTTTCAAATTGATAAACAGTTTGATCAAGAAATTCCATCTGATAATGAGCAAGCAAATGGTTCGGATAACGGTGAGAAAGCTGAGTTCTCAGCTGGAGACCAAATCTGTTTAGTCCATCATACAATTCCTCCAAAATGGTTTTCACGTGTTACGATTGTTGTTTCACATGATTTTCATTTTTTTGTTATTGCCATTATTGATTCTGTTTCTGATTTGAATTGTATTCAAGAAGGATTAATACCTTCTAAATATTTTGAAAAATCCATTGAGAAATTATCTTCTGCAAATGGATCTCAGATGAAGATCAACTATGAGCTCAACAATGCTCATGTTTGCCAAGATAATGTTTGTTTCAAAATACCTGCTGTTTTAGTCCGAAATATGTCTGACAAAGTCGTATTAGGAATTCCTTTTATTTCATCTTTATATCCTTTTGTGACAGAGAACAATGGTATCACTACCAACCTTCTAGGTCAGAAAGTCAAATTCCATTTTGCGTCTCGCAATGAGATAAATGCTAATAAAGGATTGAAGTCTTTGCTTTCTGTAAAAATAAAACACTTGTGTTTCTTACAGCAAGAAATCAAGTACAAAAAGATTTCTGATCAATCATCCAGCACATTACTTCAATCAAAAATTGATAATTTTAACAAAAAATTGGTTTTTGAAGTTTGTTCTGATCTTCCAAATGCTTTCTGGCATAGGAAGAAATATATTGTTTCTCTTCCTTATATCAAAGGATTTAACGAAAAAAAAATATTCCCACTAAGGCCAATGCCATTCAAATGAATAGCGAGACCTTAGAAATTTGCAAAAAAGAAATTCATGATCTCCTCAATAAGAATATTATTAGGCATAGCAAGTCTCCCTGGTCATGTGCTGTCTTTTATGTCCAGAAAAATGCTGAGATTGAGCGAGGAACCCCCCGTTTAGTCATCAATTACAAACCGTTGAATAAGGTCTTAGAATGGATTAGGTACCCTATTCCAAACAAAAATGACCTTATCCAAAGACTTTGTGATTCTGTTATTTATTCAAAGTTTGACCTTAAGTCAGGATTTTTGCAAATCCAGATTACTGAGTCAGACCGATACAAAATTGCATTTGCTACCCCATTCGGCCACTTCGAATGGAATGTTATGCCTTTTGGGTTAAAAAATGCTCCGAGTGAATTTCAGAATATCATGAACGATATCTTCAATTCATTCTCAACTTTTTCTATTGTTTACATTGATGATATCTTAATATTTTCAAAATCCATTGATGAGCATTGAAAACATCTTGAAACATTTCTCAATATCATCAAATATAATGGTCTTGTCGTTTCTGCTCCCAAGATCAAATTGTTCCAAACCAAAATTCGTTTCCTTGGTTATGATATTTTTGAAGGTAAAATCAGACCCATCAATCGGGCCATTGATTTTGCTGACAAATTCCCTGATCAAATACTTGATAAAAAACAGTTACAGAGGTTCATGGGATCTCTTAACTACGTTGCTGAATTCTACCAAGACTTGAGGAAACAGTGCCGTCCTTTATATAAACGGTTACAACAAAATCCTCCACCTTGGTCAAATAATCATACTGCTCTAATACAGAAAATCAAGGCACATGTTAAAACTCTTCCATGTCTTGGTATTTCTGATTCTGATCTATTTAAAATTGTTGAAACTAATGCCTCTGATATTGGTTACGGCGGCATTCTGAAACAATGTGTTTCACCAGGTTCATCTGAACAAATTGTTCGTTTCCATTCCGGAACCTGGACTCCTGCACAATATAATTACAGTACTATTAAAAAAGAAATTCTTTCTATAGTACTATGCATATCAAAATTTCAATCTGATCTACTTAATAAAAAATTCTTATTAAGGATTGACTGCCAGTCTGCCAAATATGTTTTGAAAAATGATGTTTAAAACATAGCATCAAAACAAATTTTTGCACGATGGCAAGCTATTTTAAGTGCTTTTGATTTTGATATAGAATATATTTCCGGTTCCAAAAATTCAATACCTGATTTTCTTACCCGTGAATTTTTGCAGGCCCCAAACCATGGAAAAGAAAAAAGGACCAAGACCTAAACAGTCTACCCTTGCCTCCATGCCTTCTGTACCTGCTCTACCCCCCATTCCTAATCAACGATTGATTAAGAATGAGCCTGCTACCCCTATTGATATTGTCAACAGGTTTACAACCTTAGGCAAAATTGCTCAACCAAGTTCTTTTGCCCAGACCTTGGTTACTGACTTTGATCCATACGCCAAGGCCATAGCCTCGGTGTCCTCTGTTATCCCTTACTCTTACAATAAGAATAAGGCCCCATATTGCAAAAAACTATTCCCACAACCTATTCCATATTGAGCCAAATAGGACCAAACAGGCTGATCCTTTTAAACTGGCCACCTCCTATTTTCCCCCTGGTTTTCATTGGATTCCTGAAGATCCAACAAAAACCTCCAATTCTACACTACCATTTTGATCCAAACAAAATCGTTATTTATCAAACCCATATATTATAAAAACGATTCGACAAAATTGATATATCACAGTGCATATATCCTCTCTCTCATTTCAGAAGAACAATGGGGTACAAACCCATTTTCTTCCAAGAGATTGGCAGATACTGATGTTTTGTTCAACTAGCATGATTACATTCGAGCTTGGTCTCGATTTTTGCTCCACCAAAATGCTGATATGAGCCATTCTTGGTTCTTTAATTTTGATAAAAAATTCAATGGATTTTTTCCACTCTAGTTCCGCCATTGGTGGGAACAGTTCGGACTAATCCCTGAAAATCTCCCTGAAGAACTCGTCACTGTATACAAGTCATTCACTGATATTGCTACTCCAAGATTGGACCATCACCAACAAAAATTTCCCTATGATATCCACTTCTGTTTCAGGTATAAACTACCTTGGATTCTGAAATGGACCTATGCAATGCAAGACATGGTGACATATTAGTCCGACAATGTTATACAAAATGGTGGGATAAGTTCCAACTATCCCCAACTATTTCAAAAAATGTTCTAAAGGATTTTCCCCAGCTTGCTCCTGACCTACAAGACAGGATCGAGTTCCCTGAAAACCCTTATGCTACTATTGAGGCTCCCCATAGCCAACAACCTGCTGCTTCTTCTTCGTCTAAGAAAAAAGACAAAGGAAAAGCTACTGTTTTAACCAATTCTAATAAATCCTCTAAGACCAAGAAAACAGAAATCATTCCTGGTCTTAATAATAAGGATTTATTAAAACTAATTGCAAAGTCTCTCACAGAAGAAGGCTCTGCCCGCTCCGATGCTTCCTCAGAGGCCTCGGTAGGAGACTGTTTTGGACATGACAAAGAATACGACACTCCTAGATTGTCCGATGATGAAGACCACCTTTGAACTTCTCCACTGAAAGAGAAGACCAAAGAACAATTCAAGGCTCCCAATGAAAGGAGTTTTGATCAAGATTGCCAGATGTCAACATCTCCACTGAAAGAGATACGACATCGTATCAAGAAGTCGAATATCAGAACTGCTCACTTTTACTGTTCATGACCGGCTTTTTGAGTTTACTGTTTTTATTTAACTGTTTCATATTCACTGTTGTAACAGTACTCCCTTCATCTATAAAAGGGAAGACTGGCCTCAGTCTGAGGCATCACCCATTCAGATCACTTGTAACCCATTCTCTCTTCTCTCTCAAGATACTCCTTCCTTCTATCCCTCCTCCTATTCCTGTGATTTTGTTACCCCCTGTTAGCTTGTGATTCAAAAATTGTAATTTGTTATAATATTTTGAATACAAGTTTGTTTACATTCAATTATATTTTATTTTGCATATCATGCATCGGTCGGCCATGCCGCCTCATATTTGTTCATACTCATGCATGCATAAGGCTGGCTCTGCCGCCTGTGCTTAATAATTGTGCATCATCCAACTCCAGTTATCTGGTCCACTATCTCTAGTTATCTGGTCACCGAACTCCAGTTATCTGGTCGAGCATTTTCTTTATTCATTCTCTTCTTCTTCAGTTCTCTTCATTCCTTCTCTTCTTCTTCTGTTCTCTTTATTATCTGCTTCCGTTAACTGTTTGGCATATATTAATGTACTTTCATTCTTTACATTAAGCTGTCTAGCTATAATTATATATATATGGGCAAAAATGATCTCATTTCCCATATCTTTTGGGGGATAATTTTTTATTTTATTTTATTTTGATAAATACTTTTGGGGATAGTTAATGTAAGCTGCTGTTAAATTAAAACATATAAATCCTGTTGATCTAATACCCAACACCAAAATCTAATTAAAACATATAAATCCCTATTCCACCACAATATGCAAATTTTCCAAACCCAATACACTAAAGTAAAGAAAAAATTGATGAATAGGACAACTGCAAAGTAAAATCTTCTCAAACCTAAAAAAATTCCAGAAGCAAACAAAACCCAAGAGCTACCAGTATAACACCAACATCAATCATATAAAAATTGAAACAAAATCCTAACTTCATGTTCAAAACCCAAATCCATTAAAGTAGCAATCTAGTTCTAATTACCTCCATCACAAAGCACCTCACAATTCTAAGCCACCAACATAGACAACAAAGATACACAATAATCTTATTTATTACGCACGCTTGCAGCACAAAATAGAGAGATGAAAGAGATAGAGAGAGATGGTGGGGGAGAGATGACCTACTGATGAGGACGAAAAGCATGGTGGTTGTGGTGGTGGAGTAGGACTGAGGAGGCGTAAAGGTCACAGACCAAAACAACTCCATCCCGTCGGCGTTGTGTACTCACACGGAGACTTTAGAGAGAGAAACAGAGAGGGAAAGATGCGAACATCGTGAGTGAGTGTGTGTGTGAGAGAGAGAGAGAGAGGGAGAGAGAGAGCCGTCGGGGTGGGGGGTTGCGAGACAGAGGGGAAAAGAGAGAGGGAGATATCATGTGGGAGGGAAAAATGAAGGAGACCGCGAGCCGTAGTTCCTTTTAATTTGGAATATTACCTTTTACGACGAATTTAGCTCGCCGTAAAACCTTTCACTTTTTTCCGGCAATTTTAAAGTTAAAAAATCGTTGCAAAAAGTAACTTTCGCAATTCCATCGAACAATAAACCGTCGCAAAAAGTTTTTTACTTTTTGTGGCGAATACTTTTGTTGCAAAAAGTAAAAATCGTTGAAAAAGACCAGTTTAGTATTTGCGGCAAATTTTTCCGTCGCAAAAAAATAAAAAAATACTGGAAAAACCATTTTAGAAACTTGATAAAAAAAAGATCGCGACAATGTAAAAATCGACGCAATTAAAGGCTTTTTGCAACCATTTTATTTCCAAAAGACATAAAATCGCTGCAAAAAACCTTATTTCTTGTAGTGTGTTGACCTTCACATTAATTGTTGTAAAATAATTTTGTTCTATATTATTGAGTAAATCTATTTAAAAGTTTTATAACACAGTTCATTCATGTGACATAATTCGATTTGAAAAATAAATCTTAAAATTTGAATCTTACAAATCAAATTATATCTTGTTGTATATGGATGGTTCTGTGTGGTATAAAGACCTTCAAATAACATTATTCACTTTTATTAGATGAGAAGATCTATGATTTTCAGAAGTCATCATGTGTTACTGCATTCTAAGGATAAAGATAATTTATAAGGCTCTTCCATTAGGCAAGTTAGGCAATTGCCTAACGCCCCTAATGGAAGAAGGTCCCCTAAAAAAATATATAAAATAGAATTTAAAAATATATATATACATATACCCAATAAAAAACTTTAATCAACTCAATGAGAATAAAAATATAAACAAGATCAATAAATATTATGTAATTATTATTTTTTAAAAGTATTACATATAACAATTATTTTACCTATTCTCCTTCTAAGAATACACTTCTCTTTTGTCATTATTATTTTAATATATAATTAATGTGAAAATTATAAATAGGAAAATCTAATTTTTTAGTGTTTATAAAAGGTTTTTGTATAATCATTTGAAGAAGCAAGGCCCACTTTTTTTCAAATGTGTAAGTTGTTTATAGAATGTTATTGACAATAATGATTATAACTATGTCTAGGGTGGGTTTGAGAGGTGAGATGAGAATTCTTGATCTCATCTCAAAGTTTAAAATATAATGTTTTAATATTATTATTATTTTGGAATTTGAAAATGTTGAATTTTTTATTATACTTTGTATGAGGATTTGAAAAAAGTATAATGATGAGAATTTTGTATCTCAACTCACCCCCAAACCTGCCTAAGAGCCTAAAGTACTTGTAAAACTAGATTTGATAAAATTCTCTCTAAATCAAAATTTTTCTAATAAAGATCAAGTTAGTTATTAGTTGAAAATGTGGTATAAAATTTTAATCAATAATTTTACTTTACAAAACCATAGGCATTATTTTTAAATAAAAATATAATATAAAAATAAAATAAATTTATTTAATTTTAACTTTTTTAATAATAAAAAATAAAAACCTCACTCAAAATTTTAGTCTTAGCCCCCAAACCTATTGAGCGGCCCCGATCATGACAATGTAGGTGAACATGATGATGGTGAAAATAAATGGATCGAGCGCCACATGATATGCCAAATTTATTTTATTTTTGTGAAATAAAAAATTCCAGCGCAACTAGGACCCAATATTGGTATGCGTGATAAAGTCGTGTGTATATGTGTTTACAACTATATATCTATACTATATGAGAAATTCTAAACGCAACCGGCCCTTATCCCCGTTGCGGCCTCGGCACCTACATGGCATGAGTAGTAAATGACGCCGTTCACTCATATCAATTCTAAACGCAATTTGCCCTTTGTTTTCTCTCATCTCCATCTTTTATCATCCCTCTTATCCCGTTAAATGAAAATCAAAATGAAAAGAAATTACAAAGTAGAAGCTGTTGTAAAGCTATGGAGGTTGAAGGCAAAGACGATTCAAGGATTGCACTTCAGAATGCCCTTAGCCACAAGACCAGTGACAGAACCGTGTCTCGTCGTCACGTTTTGTTTGAAGTTAAAACCTCAGACGACAAAAGCCGGAGCCAAACGGGGACTACAGTTTCATTTGAGGTTGTTGGGAAGAACCCCATTTGGGTGAAGAACAGTGGGTGTGGAGAGATCAGGGTTTATAGGAGCGGTGAGAAGGGCGAGGTGGTTGCCGGTCATTGTTTCTGCTTGTCTGGTAAAAGGCCTGTTCGATTCAGTGTCCGGGGAAGGAGGTTTGGAGCGGCAGAGAAGAGGGTTTTGGGTAGTGAGGATGATTTGGATGCAAGTTTGACGAGTGGGTTTGAATTTGATGTGATTGATGTTTCAGAGATTGACCTTGTTAAAGGTATGCCATTTTGGTTTCTAACATGCTTTGCTATAATTTGGTGTGTTTGGTTGCTAAGAAAAATGTAGGAAAACAAGTCTATGTGAAGGTTAGGGTATTTGACTCGAGATTTTTTTTCGTTATGTCCAAATTATTGAGGACAAACTTGGTTTTTATCAAAGTAGAGAGGATTAGTATGCTATGGAAAATCAATATGTAGTTTAGGAAATTCTGATTACTTCTTCACGCTGCTATACTTCTGGGTTTCTTCCTTTTTACTTTCTTTTTTTTTCTTTTTTTGTAATATTATAATTGACGTGACAGTTGCCGCATCAGCCACGAGGCCGTGGCGGGATTAAACCCCGGTGGTATGTAGCAGTTCTGATGCTATATATAATAAGTGGGATAGTGTGTAGGGGTGGGCTACCCTGCTCCGCCCATGCAGGGGCGGGGTCCCCCTCCCCGCATGGAGACGACCTAGCGGGGGCTGGGGGTGGGATGACCCTAGAGGGGCCTCGCCCCGTCCCCCGCTCCACACCATATATATATATATTTTATATATTTATATATAATATATAAATATATTGTATATATTCAAGTCATTGGATTGCCTTGGCCTCCTAAGCCAACCTTTATATAGGAGGCCAAGGCAATACAATAGTTATCCTCAAGCAATGTGGGACTTAGCCTTTATATAGGAGGCCAAGATAATACAAAATCTAACTCTAATAAGTTTAAGTTCTTTTTATATTTATAAATTTTAATTTATTATTTAAATTATATTATAATTTTGGTTTAAAAATATATTTTTAGACTAATTGTTTTTTTAAACACAATATCAATACCTAGCAGGAGGCGGGACAGATGGTGGGTTTTCCCCGCCCCCGCCTCATAAGGGCAAGGGACAAGGGAAAAACCCCCATCACCCACATGGTGCGGTGCGGGATGCGCAGGAGAGGGTACGTACCATGCGGGTATCACTAAATAGTATTTGTTGTCCTCCGTCTCTCTGTTTGTTTGTTTGTTTTTTTTTTTTTTTTTTTTTTTTT
>QEOT01002566.1:26954-39614 GCA_003123785.1 Pterocarya stenoptera
TTTTTTTTTTTTTTTTGTCTTTTTCATCCTTTTATTGGTGCTTTGTATCTGTGCATGACATGTTGTGCGCATGCTGACAACAATAGCGTCAGTAGCCCTGTTCCTTCCCTACATCAACCGACATCATCAATTTACGGCTAAATAAGTAAAATACTACATTAATTCTTGAATTTATTATTAAAATATTAATTTTTTTATATGAATAATATATTTACTTTTTATAAAGAAATTGTACAACAATACACTTTATAACTATAAATATCATTTCTTAGTAATTTAATAAAGAAGATTAGATACAGTCGTGAAGTACATAAGCATCGTACAATTCTTTTAAAAAAATGAGATTTATTATTAAAAAATATTATTTTTATTTTTTATGTAGATCCCATATTTAATTTTTTTTTCAAAAAATTACATAGTTCTTGCATACTCTACTGCTGTAAATATCATTTATCTCTTTTAATTTCTTCTGATATATATTGTTATATAATATTTTTGGGCAGTTTCCAATTTCATTGCAATTAATTATGAAGTAACATAATTTACATATTTTTTCTAGGCAGTTTCTGATTTCAATTTAATTAAATATATTTTAACAATTTCGTTTCTTTTTCTCAAAATGAATGTTTTTTCATTTTTATTTTTTTGACATGTCTATCCAACAGTTTTATATCTTTCATATGATTTGCTGCTTGATGCTTGCTCCAGCCTTGACTTAATTTTTTTTGCTTTTCATTCTCCTTAAGTTGTTTGTCTTATCTTAATTAATACTAAATTGGTATTATATGGTGTGGTTGTTATAGTTTATCAGTATTAATGAGTTCTTGAAACCTGCCTAAGGAGAAAGGTATTACAGCCTAGGTAGTCGTGGCAGGCTGGCAACCTCATTATGAGAGAATATCGAAATTATGTATTAAACTATCGTTTATATATGATGTGTAAACCACTTTTTTTTTTTTAATTTGTATTAAATACAGTTGACATTAGGCATGTATGGTACTTTATTTTGTATATTTGTATCAAATTTAGTTTTTGTTTCTATGCATCAAATTAACATATATATATATATAATTAACATATATATATATATTCTCACCATTGGGCAAACGTCCATTGGACGTTTCTAGTATATAAATATATATATATATATTTATATAGGGTACGAACAGCTGCAGGGCGATGCACATGCATAGGTGGTACTGATCAATGAAAGAAACGTACCATGGAAACTGATAATTCATAATGACAGGATCGATCAGATTCACAGAAAAATGTGGTCCCAATTTTTTGCTTATATGAGTTTCTAGGTTGAGTAAGATGAATGATGATCAGTACTGATCATGTCGTGTGTGTGTCTATAAATATATATATATATATATATTTATATAAATCTTCATGATTTTCATAAATTTGGTTGAATTTTCTAGTCCATTATTTTATAGCTAAAATATATTAATATTAGTCATAAACAGAAAAGTCAATTCTCAATTCAATATATTAAATGTTAACTTCGCCCTCCAAACCCCAAATTAGTTGGCATGGTCAAACGATCGAGGACATTGCGTACGAGCATCAATACATATTGGTTTCTTTAGGCCATTAAAGTTTAGGTAAAGTTTGGCCAATAAATCACTTTCTAACTTGGAGTTATCCATTAAAACTTGAACCACACGTTACATTACTCATCTCATTCTCTATAATAATTTAATATTTTTATTTTTATTTTTTTTAATATACTTTTTTAATGCATTATTTTTATACTTTTTTTAAATACTTTCTTTTTCGTTTGAAAAAATCTTCAAAATGGATTGGGTACCGTAAAACGAACAATGTTACATACAGTCCCCAAATGGGGACTGCAATACAAGTCTAAACAATTTTATCTTAAAATTTTTTTAAAATTATAAAAATCTCCCTCCTAAAATGATGATTTTTCTCATTTAATGAAGGGCATGCATATACAGTCCCCAAGTGAGGATTGCAAATAGAATTCTTCCTGTAAAACACGGTTTTGCACCCTCTAATCATAACATGTCACGTACGTGATTTAAGGGAGGAATTCATGGGCACGATCTAGTGATCCCTTCTCTCCTCTCATCCAACAGAAGGCTCTCCCCTTATCCTTCCCTCCATTCTCCTTCTCCTCTCCTCCCTTCTCACTTTCTTCTCCCTTCTCTCCCCAACCTCAGCTCCCCCAATAGAAGCTCTCCCTTTCTTCTCCTCCCTTCTCCCTTTATTCTCTTCTCCCTTCTCCCTCTTTTCAAAACCTTAATTTCTACTTTTCAGAATCCTAAATCATTAATCCAAAATAACTTGATGAAATAGCAGTATAGGAGTAAATTAAGACCTTTACCTAATAGTTTTGGATCAAAACCCTTGGGAAAACATCAAGAGTGACTAGGTATTAAGCTCTTGATACACTTATGATAGGTTTGGATAGTGAGATAAGAATTTTTAGTTTTAAATGAAAGTTTAAAATATTATTTTTTAATATTATTATTGTTTTGGGATTTGAAAAAGTTGAATTGGGATTTGAAAAAGTTGAATTATTTATTATATTTTGTGTGAAAATTTAAAAAGTTTGTAATGAAGAGATGAGATGAGATGAAAATTTTGGATCTAGAGATTTTGAATTAATGAGCTTTTGAGTTAAGGGAGAAAGAGCAAAAATGAGATCGAGAGAAATGGTTTGGTCTGGCTAGTAGAGAGGGAGAGAGTGGAGACAGAGATCGATCAGGGATGGGGAAATGAGTCTCACGGGATTTTTTTCATACACCAAAATGTATTGTAACCTTGGTGAGAAACACACGTGTCAAATTATTAGTAGATGCCACTTATACGTCATTTTATGGGTTGCTCTTAAGGTAAAGTAATCCTGACTTTTGTTTTTAAAAGATAGTATATATAAATATATGTGTCTGACTGTTGTTGTGAAAAACAACGACGACAAATAAGGGAAAGCAAACACAAGCAAATAAACAAACAATCAATCACACTACACAAAATTAACTTGGTTCGGCAACATGCTTATGTCCATAGAGCTGCAGATATTTTATTATACTAAGGAGTCACAAAATACACTTTGGGGTGAAATTTCACTGTTCAGAATACTCAGAGCATACTAAACTGTTCATTAAGTACATATTTATAGTGTCACACAACGAAAATCATAACTTTCACTTTTTTACATTATTCACTCAAGTGGAGTGTCGAGCATGTCTCGAGCGAGATCTCTGCCCGATTCTCACCCAAGCTACCTGTTGAGTGAGACTCGAGCAAACAATCTGCCTGAGTTTCGCTCGATCTACCTGTCGCGTGAACATCGAGCGAACTTTCTTCTTTGCATTTTTTCTGACCGCAAACAATGCCAAATATTTGGCCCAAGCTGAAGTGAACATGACCCAAGCCTCATTGAAAATCTGGCAAAAAATTATAACGCATCCTTGTAGGGTTGGGTCATCAAATTGATCTGACACACTAACAAAACTAGGCTCCGTAAACTTAACAATTGTTTATATATAACAACAGAATAAATAAATAGCAATAGACAAAATAAATAAATAAATGTTTTTAGCTTTTTTCTTTTTGAATGAACAATAGCTTCTTATTGATATCACTCCTCATATGAGGGAAAGAATACAAGTGGGACAACTTTCCAAATAAATTATATCCTTATCAATTCCTAGAACATTCTTAACTAGAGCATCAGCTGCTACATTAGCTCCTCTTCTATTATGATTAGCTTTCCAAAATTCATATTGTAGTAGAACATATTTAGTGTCCCAAATGAAAAATCACAAGCTATGATAGGAAGCTTCTTGCTGTAAAATGCTTCTAACAACCTGCAATGTATCACCTTCAATGATAATCTTTCTTATACCAATCTCCAAGGCAAAACTAACAACTTGTAAGGCTCCATATGATTCAACCAGTAGGGGGACTTGATCAAAATCTATTTGCATTATTTTGGTTGCTATTACTTGCTTTCACGATCTCTAATTATAATCCCAATACCAACCTTTCCAAGTTCCTTGCAAAGAGCTGCATCCCAATTCACCTTATATACCCTTTCAGGAGGAGGGTCCCAACTACAAATTTTAACATTCGATCCTTCCTCTACTTTGCTATCTATCTGGTTCTCAGCATGATAGTTTTGAAGTAGCTACCTGCTTGGTTCATAACTCCCATTGGATGAGTGAATGTTCCTTTGAAAATAAAGGAATTTCTACACTACCAAATTTGGTTAGTTGTTACCACCATCTCCTCCACTAGCTCTTGCTCAAAAAGTTCAAACATGGTAGCAAATAGATCCAAGAACATGACTGTAGAAAGACCACTTTTCTGAAACTCCTTTGAGCAAAGACTCTATATATCCTTTGCAGCAGTACACTCCCATAAAGCATGAAGACCAGTCTCCTCTTCTAGTAAACAGATAGGGCAAAGAGGTTAATCCACAACCTTCCCCTCTTGAAAAGGCTTAGATTTATTGGTAATGATTCCAAGCAGGCTCTTCGAATGAAAACTTTTGATGCATTAGTAATATTTAGCTTCCAAATGGTAGACCAAACTTTCCTCTAAGAATTAGAGTTGCGTCCACTTCATGATGCATCTCCATAGCAGTTTATTAGGGCAATTAGAAACACTAATAGGGAATTGTTTGATTACTCCATTTCATTGCAAGATAAAATATTTTTCGTCAAAGGAACATTCCAGCTTTTAGTGTTTGAATCTATGTGATTTGCCACCATTGAATTAGTGTCCAACATAGAGGGTGGTATGCTTTGTATCTTGAAAGAGGATGGCTAAGGAATCCATCGATCCTTCCAAATCCTTACCTGTTCACCATTACGAATTCTCCATAAGGAACCTTCTTCCACCAATTTCTTTGCTACAAACAAGCTCCTCAGATATAAGATGAATTAGAGCCTAGTTTAGCATAAAAAAAAGAACTTCTAGGAAACTATTTCAGCTTGAGAACTCTACTAGCTAAGGCCTCTAGATTTTGCACTATTTTCCAACCTTGTTTTGCAAGCATGGCCAGATTAAAGCTCTCCAAGTCTCTAAAACCCAACCCACCTGCTGACTTGGCCTTACCCATTTGACTCCAAGAGACTCAATGAATCTTTCTTTCATGATGTCGTTGCCTCCACCAAAAGCTCCTCATGACTTGGTTGATCTCTTTCAGTAGAGATCTAGACAGCTTAAAAAGCCCCATGAAGTAAGTTGGTAAATCTTGGATCACTGCCTTCAAAAGGATCACCTTCCTAGCCTCTGACAAGATCTTAGTTTTCTAGTTGCTCACCTTGCTTCTTATTCTATCGAGTATGCTATTGAAAGCCTGGTATCGAGACCTGCTAATGAGCACAGGTAATCCAAGATACTTTTCATATCAGGTTCAAGATCTAACCCTAGCAATACTCAGTATATGGCTCTTGACTTCCCTGCAAGTGTTTCTGTTAAAATGAATAGAAGTCTTATCTCTATTAAGCCTTTAGCTTGAGGCTTGTTTATAGGAGTCAAGAAGGCCATCCATTCTACTCCACTCTACTAGATATGTTTTACAAAATAACAAGCTGTCATTAGTAAAAAACAAGTGATTAATACATATTTCTCCTCGAGCCATAATAATACCTGTTATAAAATTAGTGACCTGAGCATGATTAAGAATGACACTCAAAGCCTCTGAAGATAAAAATGTAGGATAACAGTGGGTCACCTTGCCTTAACCATCTTAATACTTTGAATTGTGTTTGAGGGGAACCATTGAATAGGATGGAATAAGAAATAAAATTGATACACACTACAACAAATGTGGGTTTTTCCCATGAGTGAAAGTTGTGGAAAAAAGTAAAATTTGGTGGGAAAAATATTTTTCCCACCAATTTATTCCGTGGGAGAGTCGTGGGATATAATTCATGGAGAAAGAGTCTTTTTCCACCAAACTACAAGTTCATGGGAAAAACTTTCTTTTTCCCACGACATTTGTGGCGGTTAAAAAAAAATTTCTTCGCGGCAAATAAAGTCTCATCTGGTATAATGTGGTGAAAATAACATCATTCTCCATGAAAAGAGGTTGTGGCAAAAAGTATTTACCCATAACATATTTTCATGGAAAAAGTTATCTTTTGGTATTTACGATAAATACTTTCCTGGGAAATACATATTTTCCACAAAGCATTTCGATGTAAATATTTATTTATGAAGAAATTTTATCATGGGAAATAAATACTTCTAGCAAAAAAAAAGTATTTGCCACGAGTTTCATTCGCGGCAAATGCTAAAAGATTTTAGAAAAAAAAAATTGTCAAATAAAAAAATGAGATTGAGCAAAAAATAATCATAACAAATAGTCTAACATAGCCTATAATTATTATATCCAAACCAATGATAGATTATAACTAACCCAAATAATTACATTTAATTAAAATGTAGTTTATAATTAAACTACCTTTAATTGAATTAATCAATGAAAAAATGCATAAGTTTGGCAGGTAAGCCCCATCACACAATCCATTGCTCATGCATAGCACACTCAACATAACCAAGTCCTGCTCCTCTATTTAAGTATGTTGTTAGGCAACTATAACAATATGCAACTTGACAGGATAAATTGGAACATCTTCAACATCACTGCAATCATGCCCTTATACCATGGCAGGATATTTTCAATATGCATGTGCAAATATCAATCTGGCATTTGGAGGTAAAATGGTAGGACAGACAATTACCTTAATGTTATAGTCATCTCTCTCGATAATTTGTTGCAAAAGATGTTGGTTTTGATTCTACATATCATCATATGCCTGTCCAATTGACTGAAGAAAAACCAAAACAATAATTATATCAATTTTATGATTGATAATGGCATTGTTGAACTCCACATCAGATAACATAATTTTTTTTATAAGGGAAAAAAAAAGCTGAAAACTAACCTCAATTTTAGATAAGTCTCATTTTCTTCATTTTTGGATTTTAGAACATTAGTTAGCCTAAAGGTATTCCTGAAATAGCAGTAAACAATACACTCGGTAAGAACTTTTATGCCATTATAAAGTTTAAACAATCACCACCTAATGCTAGAATGCCTGCCGGTTAATATAAAGCATCATAGATCATTATGATGCTAAATGATATAGGAGAACTAAACTCAAACAAGAGAATGGGAAAACTCCTAAATGTAGTCCCCAAAAAGTAAATGAAAAATATGTTTGATATAATCATCGAATCAAAGGGCTATATTTGAGATCTTTGAAATTGAAGGTTAAGCTTGATCCCTAAAAGATCAACAACCTCAAACGTTCTAATATCAGCTCATGGCATTCTTCACAACAGAGCTACATTCTAAGCCTTTCCAACAAACAATATATTGATAACTAGTGCACCATCCCATACATCCCTAAATGAAGTTGAAAGGGAAAAACCAACTAACAGGTAGACCTTCCCAGAAAAACCAATGGAGTCTACTGTCTCGTCACACAACATACCAATCAACAACTTGTTAAGTTTAGTACAGTTGCAGCAGATTCATAGAAGCCACTTGAATTGAAAATAAACATTAAAAATCATCTCAGATCAACAATAACATCAGGTTAAAATAAAATTTTTCACCATCATTGTCAAAGTAAATCAAACCTTTTGGAAGCTTCTAATCTCTGCCTTAGCTCAACAATCTTAGCTTCTGCTGCAGCAAGCATTTGTTGGGATATGGCCTCCACTTCATTTGCAGTCTTGACTCGCAATTCCAAGTTTATTGCTTTTGAGATTTTTTTTCCTTTCGGTTTGGTGGGAGGGGACTGTAAAAAATGTAAAACAAATACCATGTCTAACTATCTTGACTTAGTACAGTGGGCTTTTTACAGTATCAACTAATGCAAAGGAATGTAGGGCCTTGCAAGTAACTTACCACGCTAATGCCATGACGATCAGCCTTGAATGCATAGACTAGAAGGGTTGAGAGGATCACAGACACAAGAGGGGCTCCAGCAGAAACCCATAACAGCTTTGGTTTTCTCATGCTCTGCATGATATATAAGATCACGCAACTAATTAAATGTTATTATTCAACATTGAAAAATGAATTAAGTTAAATTGGAATGAAAAACTTATAAAAATAATGAATAAGAACTAAGAAGTAGTACTCGAGAGCCTTTCTTCACAATATGGTAAATATATAAGTAAAAAGTAAAACTATGGTTTTGGTAAAATCTTCAATTAGCATCTATATATTAGTTTTTCTTTTGAGGTCAGAAGTAAAATACTTGTTATATATCGATTCACGCTAATGCAAAAATTGGTACTATATGTATAAGTGGTTATAGTGGCGCCATCTATCCTTTTTTTTTTTTTTTTTTTGATAGCTGAAAAAGAAACAAATTGACAAACTAAGAAACTTGATAACCTAATATAGTCGCAACAAATATACTAGGGGTGAACACCAATCAAAATGCACTGTAATTCTAGGCAATATCTTCTTTTTATAAGAATTCAGACCCAAATTAAAACTAAAATAGTCTAGAAAAAGCATAACCATGTAACATGAACAAACAACAAAAAAACTAAGAGCTTGAAACAAGAGAAAGACCAAAACAAAAATAGTAAAGGATACAAAAAGAACCCAAAAAATCCTGAAGCGAAGACAAATAAATCTGCACCTCAATAACTCAGTGGTCTTAACCTGCTATAATCCTCTGCATGCACAAGCAAACCAAAAATAAAACATAAAGCAAAGCCAACTGACTATTAAAATGGAATCAAATACCAAGCCTATCAACAAAATGAGCACAAATTTTATAGAATGAGTATTCAACGCAAATATAGAAAGAAAAATGAGAGTAAACCACAGCTTGTTCAAGAATAAGTTTTGTAACTGCACTGGGAGGAAGTTGAGAAAGAGAGGATGAGGGAGGGAACACATTAGCTAAAAAGGAAAGTGGAAGGCATTGCCATAATAAACAAGTTAACTTTGTATAGTTCAAGAATATATAGCCAAAAGAAAAACAAAAGTTCAACAAAAAATAAAACCAAGTAAAGAGTAAATATAAGGTAAAACAAGTAGAGATAAAAAGTGAAACTTAACCATCAGAAGTATGGATAATCAACTTCCTACAAATTCATTGGCCTAAAGACAATAAAAATGAAGTACCCTCAAGTGGTGAACTGTAAATGCTGCAGTGTAAAGCTAAAAAATTCACTACTTTGCCATTGGTAACTGACATATGCAGTTTCATTGAATATAAATCAACTAATATATGGTAATTGACACATGCAGTTTCAAATTAATGCAACAAGTTTACATGACTAAAGCAGTATCTATAATCCTAAGATAGTATCTATAATCCTAACACAGAACACATAGTACAACCTCAAAACAGAACACACGGCACCAACATATATACATACACAAAATCACACTAAAGTCACCTATGGTTAAACCAAGCTCATTAACAAAATACCAAATTCGAAACATAGGAAATCATATAGTAAAACAGCTCTATCATCATTCGATTCGGACCAAAACAGAGCATTTATAAAATTTTGCAACATAGAGAAATAAACACAAACCAAGACACAAGCTTTCCATCACAAAAGAATTCGGTTGGCTTCAAAATAATACCCAAATCAAATGGAGTCAAGTTAGGGTTTTTACCTTGGTTCTTAGCTCCTTCTCAAGATGTAAAATGGAGGACCAAATAATGCTATAGGCATGTAGAGGAAAGAAGACAAGTGATTGCACTGAAAAACCCCATACCGAAACATCAATGGGTAACCTTCCTTGAAGAAATCAAAACCCATTCGAAACCATAATAGAAAATGAATCAAAATGGTCTTACCTTCAAGGTTTTCCCTTTGGAAAGATGAGAACAAGACCTTAAATCAAACTTGGAAAGAAACTAAAATGGGTAGAGGGATGAGGGCATCGCACGGCTTGGGAGGAAGAAACCAAAGTCTTAGTTGCTATGGTCGCACGGATTGGAGGAAGAGATATGCAGGAGCTGGGGTGGAGCGACAGTTGGTGACTGGAGGAGCCGTAGGCAACTGAGGTTGGAAATGGCCATGGCTGGAGACGGTGGAGGTGCACGGATTTGCTCAAATCTGAGAGGGAGAGAGAGAGAGAGAGAGAGAGAGAAAGAGAGAGTCGGTGAGAGGGCTAGGGGCTAAGGGGGAAGACCCCGACGACTTGAAGGCAAAGGGAGCCTTCCGCTGTGACGCAGTAGGGAGGGGAGCCTTATAGTCGTAGGGAGAGAGAGACAGATCTGTTCGAGACGAGAGTATCGCAGCGGAAGGAAGAAAAAGAAAGGAAGAAGGGTTTTAAAATTTTATTACTATTTGCGGCGATTACCAACACCCAGATTTTATCGCCCCAAATTTACTTAGTCATCGCAAATACCAACACCCAGATTACAATAAAAGAATGGCAGGTAAGTTTATTTGCCGCGATATGTAATCGCCGTAAAAGGATACTAATATCGTCGCAAAAACTATTAACCCACGAGAGGAAAATCTTTCACTCCAGATTATTCTCCGCGATTTAAAGTCGTGGCAAAAAATTAAAAACCTTGTTGCAAAAACTATTTACCCATGAAAGTGAAATGATTTTGGTAAATTTATTTTCGACGACCTGTTATCGCAGCAAAAAATGTTTATTTCGTGGCAAAATGTTTTTTTCCACAAAATTTTATTTGTCGACGTGATTTCGTGGCAAAAAACTTGTGTTTTTTCCCACGAACGGTATTCGTGTCATCAAGCCACTATTTGCCACGATCATATATCATGGAAAAAGAATTCGTGGGAAAAACCCACATTTGTTGTAGTGACATCTCATAGTCAAATCAATCCATCTCTGATTGAAACCTACCACTACAAGAAATCAGGTCTTTCTCAGCGCACAAAATCGTCGAAAATACCCACTAAATTCGCTGGTTTTGATCTCTAGCGGCGATTTAAAAATCGCCGCCTAGTCGACGATTTTAAACTGACGATTCTGAGAATTTCCAGCGATAACAAAAAATCGTCCGGAAAAAAACTATTTGCGGCGATTATATGTCGCCGCAAAAGTGCACACAAATCGCCGCAGATAGTGGTGTCAGTGTCCCCATCAATCGCCGAGAAACATTATACGCAACAAAAAAACGTCGTCATAAATGTCTAAATAATCGCCGCAAAATACAGTAATTTTTCCTGGCGGAAGATAATTTTCGCCGGTATGTGCTATTTGCCGCGAATTTTAGTCGCGGCAAATGTATATTTATTCGATGCAAAAGTATATTTGCGACGATTTTGCTTTTCGTCGATATTGCTCTATGCACGTATCATCAGCTTTTTGCGGCGCTCAAAATTCGCCGGAATTGATTATTGTTATCGATTTTTATATCGCCGCTGGCATTTAAAAGCTCTATCGACGATCAATAATCGCCGCAATTAAGGTTCGTTGTTTTTTTTTTTCCCTCCCCTCGCCCAGATACATTCGCTGGGTTTCTTTTTCCTACTTTATCTTAGTTTATCTTTGTCACATGTATAAATGTTTATCTTGTTAACACAATATTTATCTTATTTGAAGTCAATCACTAAACATTATTACTTAAAATAACATTAGTTTCAAGTAATATTGTTTGAGTGAATGACCTGAAATAATAAGATAAATATTTTGTTAATAAGATAAACTGCACTTAATCTTATGTAAAATAATATTATTTCATTGCCTTATGTTATGAAACATAAAGGAAAAACTATGAACTTTCATTATACATGCCTAGAGAACACGTAGGATTCCCATTTTCATAACTTTGAGCACCATTTCCATCTAATTTAATAAATTAATGACATTCAATTCATCCATTGAGGTAGGGAATTCACATTAATGTAGTTATGGGGTATATACACTGGGGTGGACCAATCGGAACACAAAACTTACAACTAAACTACTAAATATTGAAGCGATTTCAACAAATTCGATGGAACTAATGCCGCTATAGTATAAATCTCTTTTGTGGCGAATAAAATTCGCCGCAAAAGATCTAAAAGTCGCTGCAAAAAAATTTCTCTCTTCCATTTTCCAAATTCCAGTTGAAATTGAGCGGCGAATTTCAAAATCACCAGAAATATTACTTTTTGCGACGATTTTTTTTGCAACGATTTAAAAATCGCTGAAAAAGCCCTATTTTCTTGTAGTATACTTTGGACACTATCATAGGCCTTACTCATATCTAACTTCAAGTACTCTATGAAACTAGATTTGCCCTTCATCCTCGAGTTCATTGAAGGCATAGCTTCATAAGCCACTATTACTAAAACCCTAGAGATTACATTATAAATCACATTTCAAAGAGAAATAGGCCTGAACTCTTATATCTTCTTTGGATTCTTCTTCTTTGGTATTAACACAATGTGAGTTTCTTAGATAAGGCTCAACTCTCCACCTGCATTGTTTAAATTAGGCCTAGAAGTACCAACTCTTCCGAACATGATGCATATTATACGAAGGTCTGATGTCATGCTTATACTCCTACCAATAAACATTATGACATTTTAGACTTCCTGCTGGCTCTTAAATATTTCCTCTCTCTCTCTCTCTCTCTCTCTCTCTCTCAAATGTACTATATAATAAATCATCTTCACAGGTCCAATGTCAAGAACGCGTACAACGCCAAACCTTCGTTGATT
>QEOT01002566.1:45887-78333 GCA_003123785.1 Pterocarya stenoptera
TTATATCCTTAAACATTAAAAAAAAATTCACAACATCGTTAAAAATATTTTTTTATAATAATAAGATAAGATAAGATGAATTAATAGTGTTTCTATATCTAAGTGTAATCTAAAATCAGGGGTAAAACAGGAAAGATGTTATTGGGCAAAAGGCGAAAACACTATTCACTGGAGCTTTGATTCGCTCGCGGCGGTTAACAGCGGCACCATAGGAGCTGAAATTGGAACGGGAGGAATGCCAGAAGCAGGCGAACAGATTGGACAGGGCAGTGTTGGCCACGCCGGCATGCGGCGGCGCACAGGAGGGGACGAAGAAATGGGCCGGCGTCGACTTGGATTCGCTCGTGGCCGTTAACGGCGGCACCATAGGAGCTGAAATTGGAACGGGAGCAACGCCGGACGCAGGCGAAGAGATTCGACCGGAAGGTGTTGGTCACGCCGGCGTGCGGCGGTGCTCTGCAGGAGACGAAGCGCACGGGGGAGGGGCTGTGGCAAAACCGTAATTTTCGAATACAACCAGGGGCAAAATGGAAAAAATTCAAGGATAAAACGGGAATTGAGAAAGAAGAGCAGGGGCAAAATGGGAAAAAAAATATTAGACGAAAATACTGTGCTTAACCGATTCACACTTTATATATAAGTAGATAGATATAGTCTGTAGGGTAATTAACTCTAGAGTAAAGAGACGGATGATGATGATGCTAGCTGTACGTAGCTGCATTAATCTTTGTCTAGTGGCCGCCGTATATCTTTGGACCAACCTAGCTAGCTAGCTAACTGTCTATATATACTATATATATAAATATATATATATATATATTTATATCGTATTGTTGCCAATTGAGAGAAAATGCATGCAGATAAGCAAAAGCCAATATATAGTATAGACATATTTATATGAAAACCATGCTCTTATTTATAAGGAGATTTGAACTTGAGATATGCTTTAGTCATAAATTTAAAATTTTACAAAAATAAACTTACAAGAAATTTACATGGTTTGATATAGTACGTCAAATTATAAAGATATTTTTATTGTAAATTAATAAATCTAATATATAAATTAAAATTATATCAATTTATAAATTTATTTTTATAAAATATTTATAGCTGTAGTAGTTCTCTTTAAACTTTGACCTTCTTGCGATACAATAGTGTGTGTTTTAGGTCGTGTAGCCATAAACTCCATAAAAAGAAAACCTTGTATATATTTTAGGATTTTGGCTTTTGAAATGAAATTTCTCTAAAAAGTTATTCTATTAAGCAGCTTTACATGCACCACATACCTGATATCAAAAGGAAAAGGAGGGTATCATATATCAAATATTGTTGTTGGGAAGTGTACGACATCTGTGGGAGAACCTATTAATTAATTGGTACACCACTATGGGTTCTCAAAGCTATCATGCATTTATGAAAATTAATTTCTCTGGTCCATATTTGCATAAATGGTCAATGTCGAGGGTCCTCGATGTGTTTTATTGGCAGTGGCAGATCATTAAGGACAGCCCCCACGTACCCCCCAAACAAAAAGTTTAAACCAAGATATTTTTCACGAAGAAAAATTACTGCATAGCTTCTTCTTCTTCTTCTTCTTCTTCTTCTTTATCAGATTTTCCTTTAGAAATTTTAAAAGATCATTTATAAAGTACGTTGTTGATTTATTTTATGAAAGCCAAAAAGTTCAGTAGAAGAACTCAAGATTTATACCATTTTTCAACTCTTCCTTAACTAAGCTCCCTTTAATATTTTCTTTAATCTCTTCTACCTTTTCATTTCTATGTTTTGATTTTTCAATTTTCCCTTCAACATTTTCTATAACTTTTATTTGTTCTCTCACTTGATCACAACATGCATCCACAACTTAGAAAAACCAGTCATGTTGAGTAATATTGCCAGATACAGTTATCATGAGTGTGTAAGTGTCGCATACTAGTATTCCTTTTGAAAAAGAGTGAGGTCCACCATTAAAAAGTTAATTTTTTCATGTAGGTTCTATATTTACTAATTTTTTTCAAAAGAAGTGTACGTCATTTACGCATTCTATAATTACAAATATTATTTATCTTCTCAAAAACACTTGAGTTGAGATGAGTTTAGTGATTTGAGAGTCGAGTGTTTGGATGTTAGACTCAACGTAAAATTAGACTGAGCTAAGTTGATCTCAGTTTAGTCCAAATTCCAAATGGAGCCTTAGGGTTGGATTCGAGCCAGCCCATCTTTGGTCGCCTGGTGTCGATAGATCGGCCTTGCCTGCAAGGCATGTCATTGAGTATGCTCTGTTTGTGCAGAAATTCCAAAAGGAAGTGATCCTCTATGCATACCAAGTACTCAAAGCTATTATGTTATTGGAAACCTCCTCCACCAGATATCTAAAGTTAAATATTGATGATGCTTTGTTTTTCGATCAAATGAAAGCTGGAGTTGGTGCTGTTCTCAAAAATGAACAAGGTGAAGTTATTATGGTAGCCAGCAAAGTGGAAAATGAAGTGGCAACTCTTGAAACTATTGAAGCTCTAGCTATGTTTCGAAAGTTACAATTTTGTGTTAATTAGGGTATCCCCAAGTTAATCCTAAAAAGTGATTGATTGATGTTGATTAATGCGCTTCAATTCTTTAGAGATTCTTTCTGATCAGTTCTTGGAATTTTATTGAGAAAAATACAAAGACTTCAATGAATGCACAGTGCTAAATGTTCACAAAATGAGCAATGAGGCAACACATAGATTAGCAATATATGCTTGGAAGGTGGAGAATATTGAGATGTGGTGGGATAATGTCTCAAGAATTAATCTTTGCATCATCCTACACACCACATACCATAATTTTTTTTATTTTTTTTTTATTTGTTTCTCTTATTAAATGTGTATTATATGGATGGAGAATAAAAAAATATAAATGTTTCAAGAAGAGTAAAATAAAAAAAAATTGAAAAAAAATTGAAAAAAAATAAAAAACACATTGGTGTATGGTGTGTAGGATGATGCATAGTAATACTCATGTCTCAATATTTGTATCTCGGGTTCCGAGCTATTTGGTTCGATAAGAACAGTTTGTAATCTCTTTAATTAAATAAGAAAATTCTGATACTGACACCCATGTGCCATGCCCGATTCGGATTTAGGACGGTTTTAGCAATAGCTTCGTTATAGTTTGAGATTTTTAGCAATTGCTCATTCCGTAAAAATTTTCATTCATCAACCTTAATAAATGACCCATAGCCCAATCAAAGGGCAGCATATCAATTTATTTTTCTTAAAACATTAAGTTAAAAAACTAAGAAATATTTTTTCTAATAAAAAATTACTTTTCTATATGAATTTTGTACAGCACTACTGGGAGTACCGATATTTAACCGAATGAAGTGTACCATGTATTTTTTTTTTTTAATCATTTTTTACATAGTTTAAATATTTTTTAAAAATAAAAAACATATCAATTACTAATATTCACTTCTTTAATTATTAAGTAAAAAAATTAAAAATTAAAATTTCAATCGATTATTTTTATTGATTCAACTAGCATTTTTCATAAATTTTAGTCAACCAGAAAAAATAAAACAAAAAGCAAAACCCCTTGGGGTGGTTTTGTTCTAGACGCCGCAACATTTAGGCCACCCTCTAATGTCTGAATTTCGGCACCCACATGAGTGGCCGAGACATGGCAATCCCTGGCATGTTGACGACCATGGCCACCACACTGGGCGGCCTTGTTCGGGCCACCTCCATTACACAAGATCTATTGTGTGTGTGCATTTGGGCCAGGCGGATGGGATAAACTTATGATAGTTTAAAAATTTTATATTTAAATTATGTTTAGAAATAAAATAAAATTAAATTAAATTAAATTAAATTAGATAAAAATTTTATATCTCTTGACATGCAAGAACCTTAAATAGAAGTTCAGATTTTACATTTTGTGGGTCACGTACGGTTTTCACTCATTGTAGTCGGTGAACCAACTTTAGAGTCATGGTCCCCCGCCCCGGCAGAAAAAAAAAATAAATGCGAGGACGATTCAGTGAAAATGGTCCAAAACTGCATTGAACTTATCGTTATGGGTGTAATTACTAATGGGTCCGGTACGATCGATTTTGGACAACTATTTTGGATCGGGATTCAAGTCCTTTTTAGTTTTCAAGTTTTTGAAATATATATATATATATATATAAATATATAATGAAAAAAAAATTAAGTGAATCACAAGTTGTCTAAATAAGTATATACTTGACTAATTAAGTGTTTTAATTAAATAAAATAAAATATTAATATTAATAGTACGTGTATTATCAATAAGTAATACTTTATTTCAAACTTTTTTTACCCTTAATATTTCATATATCCTAACTATAAATAATTAGGTTACAAAAAAATTACATAATTATTATATTTAGTTAGAAGAAAGTCACATAATTATTTGTTTTCAATTTATATAACTACTTTAAGAAATTATAATATAACATATAATAAATTATTTAAAAATTTATATAATAAGTCGATCAATCCGGTTTGGTTTGAAGTGAAAATATCCTACTTCGAGACCGGACCGAAAATTAAAATTTCTTACTTTTTTAGATCGAGACCGATCGATTTTTTAATGGGTTCGAATTTGAACCTATCAATCGGATTTTTCAGTCCGAACCAAAATTTTTACGCCCTGACTGAACCGCAATTATAGACAAATCACATGTATTGACATAAACAATAAATGCCTGTAAAAGAAAAAAAGGATAACATTTTAGTCAAATTAGTGAATATATTTATCCTTCACCCTAACTATTCTTTCAGAATTGCTGGTTACTCTCAGTACCCAAATCGATTTTACAATTCGACTTGGCAGTCAAAGGTGGTTAAATTAAGCTTTAAAAAGATAGAATATTCATTTTTTGGTAATAAAAAGCGGACTCAGTATGCAAGTTTTGAACATTTATCTTAAAAACAATTTAGGATGCATCATAAAAAAAAGTAAATTTTTTTTACATGACTTATTTATTCTCATAATGTCTAAATTTTTTTGCGAAAATTATTGAAATTGAAAATAAAGTTAGATAGCAAAGCAAGTTGATCGGTTAATTCTATAAGAAATAAAATGAGTCTAGCACTGCACTCGATTTCGTTAGTACCATTCAATCGAATCCAATTCAATTGTTTACTTATTCAATTTGAATGAGTGAATTTTCAAGTTCAACCAACCAATTTTCAAAATCTCAAGAGGATGAAAAAACGTCTTGAGAAAGTCTTTCATTTGACTATCATTATAGACAAATACCATCCTATCCAATGGGGAGATAGTCGGAGAGGTCAAAAAATCCTATACTTTTCATTACAAAACCAATAAACTTGAAAATGAATCCCTAATCCGAATGAATTTAATTTTTTTAATTGTATTTTAATTTTTACTCTATTTATTTCTATTTCATTTCTATATTATATATACTATAGAATATAGAATATAAATGAGAATTCAATTCCCCTCCTTGATCTATAAGAGAACGTACAAATATTATTTGAATATCTGTAGTTGTAGAAGTAAAGTGCTACTAGGTGAAATGGTGAAGCGCTGCACCCTAGATGGCAATAGTCCAGTAGCTGAAACCATCACTAGCTTACACTCGGACCCGAGTAACATGGGGCATGTGAAATCCTGTGTGAATCAGCAAGGATCGCCTTGCCAAGAATCTTTTTTAATAACAAAAATACCAATTATATTAGTAATGGCAATTGGAATGATATTAACTATTAACTTTTATTTTTTTTATATCTTTACTTGATTTTCTATTTTTGTAATTTCCTATTTTATAGTTGAACACACCACGTGTCACACTATGGGAGCTAGCCATGCCCAAAATCGTTACCTTAACCACAAGGAGGGCGATGCTGAAGGCAGGGAATATAAGAAATAGTGAAGATTATTGATCTCTCTTAATATCTCTCTAAATTCAACCTTCTCATGAATTTTCCAAGCTTCTATCGCTCCATCCCCTCAGGGTAGAGAACCACTTAGGCCTCGTTTTAAAAAAGCCTTATAAACTTGGCCCTATTTGGTTTCATAGATCATCTTATTTTATTTTATCTCATTTTATCTCAACATACAAACATAATTCAAATACAAATAATTTTTAATTTTTAATTTTTAATTTTTGAACTTTTTCATCTAATCATTAATTATCTAATCATTATAACTTTCACAAATTTTAAAGCAAAACACATAAAACAATTTAAGTTTTTCAAATCTTAAAATAAAAATATGAAAATGCTGGATGTAACTGCCTAGGGGAATCTTGGGGTAACCATGTCCCATGTGGCATTAATCTCTAAACGGTTTGTTCTAATTTCTAGCCTTCGTCTTCGTCTCAGCGTCTTCTTCCCATTTCCTTTCAAACCAAAGTTTTCAATGTTATCCCTCTCCCTCTCCTTCGTATAGTTTTTCATCTTTTTTTTCCCTCTCCATCTCCATTTTCCCTCTTCACCTCTATTTCTATGAACCCATCGACCTCCCTCTCCGATTTCAAGAACAACACTCATCTTTATCCTTTCCATCCATCCAATTTGTAACCTTGAGCCGGAGAACTTTTGGAAATTTTTGAAAAACTCTAAGGGCAAAAACAAAATAAAGAAATTGTTGAAAGAAATTTGAGAGAAACATGTTAAACATGAAAGCTAAAAAGTGAGTTTGTCTTTGTTGGAGGAGAAATCATCCTCATCCTCATCCTCTTTCTCTTTTCTATATTTTTTTTTCTCTTACATAATATGTGCTTTGACGAGCGAGTAGAATTTGAGGAAAAGAAAGCAAGGAGAAGATACGAAGTTCGATCTGTGGCCGGTGTTCTACAAGAGAGAATGGAATCGGAACTGGCCTTTCCTGGTGGGTTTCGCCATTACCAGAACCATCATCACCTAGTTCTGTCTTGGTCTCACTAAGGAACGACTCTTGTTAATTGGTCTGTGGCCTTTCCTTCATCCATCAGATGAACTTTGCATCCTGGGTGATGGGAACCAAGGTGGACCTAGTCTTAAAAATCATATGCAAGTTTCAGATGGGCCAATTACATGATCAAGAGCTAAGAAGATCTAGGAAGCAATGTAAGGATTGGTGCAATCCACTTGGGATGAAGCTAGCAACAGCCCAACAGACAAGATGGGCTTTAAAGAAGGAGAACCCGATTTGATCCACTTGATACAAGCTATGGAAGACATGACTTAGAGTATTGTTTGGGCTTATTGTTATTGAAGACTTTCAATTTGTTTAAGTATTTATTTTATTAATTTAGAATAAGTAGGCTTGAGGATGCTTGGCCCACATATATCTTATTTCTAATAGGCTAGAGTTTTTGGGAAGGCCTTGTATTTTGGCTAAGGGCTTATTTGGAAAGTTGCATTTTATAAACTAGAATTTTGATGAGAGGTACTGTAGCGATACTGTAGCTGCGGTACTGTTCACGCGGCACTATTCATCCAGGGCTATTTAAGGAAGAAAGGGATTTATTTTGGGTTAGGGTTTCAATTAGGTTTTCATTAAATACTCTTGTAGCCTCATTTTGAAGATTAGTTTATGAAATTTGATGAATTTATTCATTGTGAGTTAAGTTTTACTCCTCTTGTTTTTAATTAAAATTTTGAACTTATCAAAGGTAAATCACAACCTTTGTGGCGTTCCTCCATGTAATCTGGGTTCTTGAGACGGGTTCTTCAACGGGTCTAGATTTTAATATAATCTAGGTTCTTGAAACGAGTTCTCATCGGGTCTTGATTCTCCATCTATTGACTTGATTTATCTTTCTTGAATGAGTTTTCAATTTGATTGTTGGTTCAAGGAATTCCTTTCCCGGGGGTTCATATCACTAGGATCCGTAAAAGGACCTCTTGTTTGAGATTTTTGGGTTCTGGGTCTTGTTGAGTAGTTTCAGAGAAGGAAGTTGGCATGGTGGGTTTGCGCCGGTTACATCCTGTTTGCGCTATGGCGGTTGTCCGTAGAAAAACTCATAAAAATAATATTAAAAAAATATATTCTAACAATATTTTAACTTTATAATATTTTTATTCAATATTTGTACTCTACTTTTCCAAAGCTCTAGAAAATATCTTAATTCAAATAATTTTACTATTATTAACATATTTCTTATCTCATCTCATCTATATAATCAAACGAGACCTTAAGTAACACAGCCCGAGAGAGACATTGAGAGCACAAGGTTTTTAGTTAAAAATAAATTATTTTGCATTAAAATTAAAAATAAAATTAAAATCAAAGATATAATACTTTGACCAAATCAATAACAATTTCTCACTGCTAACTGCATATAAATCCGGAGGCATGTGTTTGTTATTTCATTGGCAATCAGCAGCCATGCATGTTATAGCATCAACAGTAATAAATTTCAAGTGTCATTTAAACGTGCACAAAATAGAAAAAACAAAAAGAAAAGGATAAGCCCAAAAATTGAGTAAAGAAAAGGCAACACGGACCGAGTCACTGTGATAGGCAAGTGTTGCCTCGTTCAAACCTCAAAATGCAAACAAACGCGTTGAATCAAGACTCCTTTTACTCGAGTTTCAGACCCCACGCACACGCACACTCCCACCACCTCTCAACTTGCACCGAAATCCCTCTCCTTCCTTCCAAGCAACATCCCTTTATCCGACTCCACGCCCTTTCCATATAAACACCCACTGTCTCCCCAATCCCGAACTCACCACCGCAGCTCCATACATCGACAAGATAGCAAGGAGAACGTCTTCGTCTTCGTTTGTTCATTCTCTCCGATATCGAACACTAGCTCCATCTGTTCTGAAAGGCGCTTGCCGACTGACTATCGATTTGACTATGGTTTCTGACGATCCTACTCCGTGTCTCAAACCGATCGTGATCCGTGACGTCTGGGCCTCTAATGTGGACTCCGAATTCGAGCTCATAAGGGACGTTATCGACAGCTACCCTTTTATTTCCATGGATACCGAGTTCCCCGGCCTGGTTTTCCGACCTCCGGTGGAACCCACCAAGCCCTACTACCGCCAGCTTATTCCCTCTGATCATTACCGGCTTTTGAAATCCAACGTTGACGTCTTGAACCTCATTCAGGTGGGCCTCACGCTCTCCGACGCTTCCGGTAACCTTCCTGATCTCGGTGGTGAGAACCGTTTCATCTGGGAGTTTAACTTCAGCGACTTCGATGTGGCCCGCGACGCCCACTCCCCGGACTCGATCGAATTGCTGAGACGGCAGGGGATTGACTTCGGTAGGAACAAGGAAGAGGGAATCGACTCCGCCCGGTTTGCCGAGTTGATGATGTCGTCGGGACTCGTCTGCAATGACTCGGTGAGTTGGGTAACGTTCCACAGTGCCTACGACTTCGGGTACCTGGTGAAGATCCTCACCCGCCGTAGCCTGCCCAATGGATTGGAGGAATTCTTGAAAGTCTTGAGGGTGTTCTTTGGGCAAAGTGTATATGACGTCAAGTACCTGATGAGGTTCTGTCGGAGCTTGTATGGCGGACTGGACCGGGTCGCTAGAACCCTCGAGGTCGATCGGGCGGTTGGAAAATGCCACCAGGCCGGTTCGGACAGCTTGCTAACGTGGCATGCGTTTCAGAAGATGAGGGATATGTATTTTGTAAATGATGGGCCGGAGAAATATGCCGGTGTGTTGTATGGGTTAGAGGTCTTTTAAAAGTTAAAAGAAAAGAATAATAATTTTTTATTCTATTAAAAAATCTTATATTTAGATATTTACAATTTTAGAGTAGATAAGTTTTAAACATTCTTTTTGAAAAAAATGAATAAATATAAAATACATGAAAAAATTAATTTTTTAATAATAAACCTCACTCTTTTTTAAAAGAAATACACGAGACTTGCATATCTTAAAATTATATCTAGCATTACTCAACTAGAAAAGTAAGATTTTGCAGAGAAGATTTTTATAAAACAATACAGCAACTTCCCCACACGTCCTATGCAGGACACTCCCATAATGTGTTCAGTAGTTTCAGCAGCCAAATGACGGGGCAATTAGGATCATCCAAAATTTTTTGTTTAGAAAGATTACAACCTATTGGTGGCAGAATATTGCAAGCCCTCCACATGAAGTTTTTAACATTGTTAAGAACATGGGTAGACCAGATTCTCATCCAAAATTCTTCACTAGTCTTAACCTTAGAAGGGCCACACGAGTGTTTGACAAATCTTTCATTTTACAAATGATAGGCACTCTTAACATCAAAACAACCGGAGGAAGTATCATACCATATTTATTCATCTACTGATAGCAAAGGCCATAGAGGTAAACTTAGAATCAATTCAACTTCATCAACAGAGAAAGTTTCCCTGACCAACCTAGAATTCCACTCCTTGGTATGAGGTTAATTAAAATATCAACCATGGCATTATACCTAGATTCATAATAGGAGTGTACCATGAAAGTAGATTTCTTTGGTAACCATTTATCATTCCAGATCTCAATACTTTTCTCATTCCCAACCCTCCAATCCATGCCATCAAAAAAAAGATTCTTAGATGCCAAGAAATTTCACCATAAATAAGAAACATACATCAACAGACTTAACATCTCTATGGGGGAAATACTTTGCTTTTAAAATCATAGCTGAAATGGATTGAGGATTGTGAAAAACAAAATCTCCATAACTGTTTTGCTAAAAGAGCTTTATTAAAACACTCAAAATCATGAAAGCCCATGCAACCCAGTTTCTTGGAATTACCCATATTCTCCCAACTCATCTAGTAAAATCTTGGAATCATTTTGCTGATATCCCCAAAAAAACCTCTACATCATTCTATTAATCTACAAACACAAAGTCTTGGGCAACAAAAAAATGCTCATAGCATAAGTTGGTATTGCTAGATGACAACATTCAAAAGAACTTCCTTTTATGCCTGTGAGAGAAACTTATGCTTCCAATTGCTAAGTCTATGCCACACACGATCAGCTATGTATTTGAAAGACTTGGCACAAGATCTTCCAATTAAAGCAGGCACTCCAAGATACATTTCAAAGCTGTGAGATGTTTGAATTCCTGCAATAGTTAGGATATAATTTCTTATCTCTTGATTGATGTTTTTATTGAAAAACATTGTTTCTCCCAGATGAGTTGTTGCGCCGAAGCTCTTTCATACAACTCTAGTGATCCTTTCAACCTACGCTACTCAAGGGAATTGGCTCTAATGAAAAGTATAATATCATCTGCAAAAAACAAATATGAAACCCAAACCACCTCTCTAGCAATCGGAACCCCATGGAGGAATTTTCTGCACTCAGCATGTTTAATCAATCCATTTAGAACTTCTGAATACAAGAAAAGATATGGACTTAGCAGATCTCCTTGCCTTATACCTCTACTAGGTTTGAATTTATACTGAGGTTTTCCATTCACCAGAATCGAGTAAGATACAGATGTTATACATTCCATAATGAGATAAATCCATATATCATTGAAGCCCATTTTCTTCATTACCAATTTCTAATAACCTCATTCAACTTGATCATACGCTTTACTCGTATATTATTTTACAGCCATATAAACCTCTTTACCATGAAACTTATAATGCATAATATTCAATGTCTCATAGGCACCAATAATATTGCCAGATTTATTTTCTCATCGTTTACAGACTAGAAGAGAATATTTGTAATATGTGCTCCCTATAGGTATTGAATTCACATAGTAGGAATCTTAATATAGAATTTTAGATTCACTTCACTTACAGATCCAACTTGGGGTTGTTGATCTGACTGAAAAAGGAAAAGTGGAGTTAATAGAGGTATAGATCCATTTTTTGACACTAATTGAGTTGCCTTTAGATAACCATTAATTGCACATTTGATGGAACTTTTCCAGGAAGGAGTTAAATAGTTTATTTTCATAAAAGAATTGGTTAGCTTTTGTGATGTTTTTAGGCGCAAAGTACTTTGAGCACATTATAGTTACTTGTACCATTTTGGTACAAAAAGCGTATGAATGTTGCTAGTACTTTTTGCATGCAGCCTAAACTATCAATCTATTTAAAGATGCACAAGATATCCAGTAGTTATAATTAACGATTTATTGAACAAAATAAGTTCTTTGAACACTGTTGACAATTCTAGATAAGTGTCATATTAAGAGAGATGATGATCTGGTTGTTTTAGATTATTAATTATCGGCTTGAGTGGGTTTCCATATAGTATGAAGTAGTGAACATGGGTTTCTAAAAGTAGCTCAAACTTCATGTCTTGTGAGACTGTTTATGAAAAAAAAACGTTTTTAGAAACTTTTGTTTAAAATCTATAGGCAATTAATGAGATGGTGAGTATTAAAGAATCTATATTTTGAATTGAGATACTCATAGTATTTGGTATTTCCATTATGGTTTACTCATGGGAGTTAGAGGTTAGGGTTTCACTCTGGGTAAATATGACTTATTTGATTGAGTGAATTTATGATATGATTTGGATAAGCCATTAAAAGTAATGACTAGACTATTGTGATTGTCCTTGGGGGCAAAGGTCCTAATTGCTTTATCCTTAATGAAAAACAAAGGTTGGTTATCTCACATGCTGTTATTGAAATACAAGAGATTCATTTTGAAATCTTGAAGTCACATATTAAATTTGTTGAATGATATTTATGGTCAACTTGTGCATTCTCAAAAGTCACAGTTTGACTTGCTGACTATAATCTAAGGTTCATATTGTAAGTTTGACCTAAATGTAAGTCACGATGAGTCATTGATTTCAAGGTTGTACAAAGGCCTTTTATTTTTAAAAGCTGGGTCTCTTGGTTAGCACATGCTTTTTAGAAAGATACTATATATGAGATTGCACATGGAGAGAAATGATCATTAAACACCACTAAAGACTTTTGATTTAATCATTTCTAGTTGACCATGTGATTTATCTCCTTATGTTATTTCTTATCATGCACATGATAGTGATGTGTTCTATGATCACGTGGTCTGGCTAGGAGCATTTAATTAGCACACACATTCACCATGAATTTTGGGGTTATGATGAAATATGTATGTAGACAAGCTTTAATCGACACACTCACACGAACAATTGTCTCTAACTCTTAGGTAGCAAGCAGAGATAAGACATTTTGCCCATTGATGCTTATGTAGTATGTACAGATGGTTGAAAAAAATATATATGTTGCCTTAGCTAGGCTAAGAAGAGGTCTTTGTTACTTGTTAAGACTGTATAGTGATAGCCCACAATCTATGTAGCCTGTGTTTAGCAAGGTGGAAGATCTTCTTTGTCGCTTGGGATAGTAAGCAATTGGAGGGACTTAGGTTAGGCAATTGGAAAACGACTAGACTAAGATCTATATAGTGTATTGAGTTTAGAAATACATTTTGTTTTGGAAAGAGAACTTTATAGTAGCGTGTGTTTCATACTAAATATGCTTTTAGAACTAAGAATAGAGGTGAGTAAATGAATCTTTTCTTCCTCACCGTGTGAGAATTATAGGTCATAATTGATGACCTTAATTTATTTATACTCTTAGGAGACCTTTGACCATGTTATAAGGTTGAAGTTTTAGTGTCTACTACTTTGGCATGTTGTCTATGACCGTAGATTATACGGTCTAAAATGACATTGTTGGGAAGGCAACTGGATTAAAAATAAATGATATGAGGATCGAGGGAAGACTATTTGGTAACAAATCAATATTGTGTTTATACTCATTGCGGGAAAGTTATGTTGCTTCAAGTTGCGACATAGCTATAGGTAAATCATGTTTTATAGAGATTAAGCATTGCTTTAAGTCATTCGGACTCAATAAGGATTAGAGATGCTTAGTCTTATGTGACCAAATGATTTAGGGTATAACGAGACACTTTTAGAGATATTTCTATGTCGATCTTCTCTCGGAGAGATTTGGTAATATGCTCCCATTTATCTTTTACAGATGTGCTCGATGGTCACACAATCTATTTGCCAGTATGAATAAGATTGAGAACATGTTGAGAGATGCAGACCTAGGGTCTTGCCCACTTTGTACGAGTGGGAGATGTAGCAAAGGGGTGCCCATAATGGGCGCCCTTCTCCCTCTCTTGGTTAGGGGTTATGAAATGACTATTAAGCCACTTTAAGAGTCTTGATGGTTAACCTTTAAGGCTAGCCAGGGGTTACACTTAGAGGGCTATTCATATAGCCCCTCCCCCTTTGGATGAGGCACTTTTATGCGCATGTAGAAAATCTCTCTATTTAAACTATAGTTTTCTCGCGTCTTGGTATTTAGGCAGTGGAATGCATGAATGTTGCTTTAGTCTTACCATGTAGCACACTCCACTATCAACAATGATGATTTTGAATGAACAACAACGATGAGAAATCCGTGGAACAACCACATCAGATCTGAGATTTCCCGCTCGAGGTAATATCACTTCCATGGTACTTTGATTAAGAATCTATAACAAGAATGAACTTCAATATCCATTTTTGGGTGGATGTAGATACCTACGCTAACACAGAGGTTGAAGTCGTGGTTGTGCAGATGGGTGGGACAACGGATGACACTGAGATGAAGATATCTCTCAAGGAGAGGAAGACTAATATTGCATCTACGAAAAAAGGTGGATGCTACACTAGAGGAGGTCAAGATGAAATTGAAATAACCGACTCAACTAATTTTTTAGCTATTTCTTGATGATCCTTGATGTCAGGAACAAACTAGATCCCCATTTTTAATGTGAACTCGAAGCCATAGTCCTAGTTGGTGAGCTATAGGGTTGCTACCCAGGTACCCCTTCTAGAACCTTGCCCCCAGAATGGGCAGGGGGAGGCTTTGCCCCTTGGACTCTAGCCTCACCCCCTGTGGATGAGGGCCCCCATCAGCATGCCGAGGGATGGATTTGCCCCCTAGTCAGTCCACCCCCATGCCCACAAGACAAAAAACCACCAATTAGTATCCCGAATTCATAATCAACCACCAAAAACCACCAACTAGACAAAATGCCAAAAGCCATCGGCCATGAATCAATGAATACAACCACTAAACCAGTGAACAAAACCCAACTAGAGAGAGAGATACAGTCTAGGGTCGACAAAGTGTGGGAGAGAAAGATCACAACGACATCGGCGACGCAGTGGGGATGACGACAACGCCCCAGCAGCATAGAGATTGTGAGTGTGTGTGTGTGTGTGTGTGAGAGAGAGAGAGAGAGAGAGAGAGAGAGAGAGAGAGAGAGAGAGAGAGAGAGAGAGAGACGTGAGGACTCAAGGGAGTGAGGAAGGGGTGGGAACAATTCTATTCAAAACCCTATATCAAAACAATGTCATATTTGGAGTTTTCTCCAAAACATCGTCATTTTATTAAAAGAAATAACTTTTTTAATATATATATATATAAATATACATTAAGCAGACGGACAGGACCCAATGTAGGCAGGCTAGGGCCCAACCCTGGCCCCTTCCCTAAGTCTATGCTCAACTTGGCCCCCAAGCAGGGCAGTCATTGGAGGGTGGGCTAACAGGGTGCAAGGCCCCGCCGCCCACCCTTAGTGAGCTAGATTGAGAAGTTGAGCTCAAACTCCCTAGCATGAAGATAGCATCAACTTGTGAGTCAAAGCCACCATATTTGGGAAAGGACAATCCCAATCTTGGTAAAATGAGATAATCTCTTCATCAGTCGAGGATCACTATAAAAATAAACAAAGAAAACCACTCGTCCTTATTGTATATATTTTGAAATGGAAGAAAAGCTTATAGGGATCCAGCCTTGGCAAAGCTTATTACGTACAACCTACAGTAAAAGTAGTAGGAAGAGTTCATCTTTTAGCAGATTTGTCTAAAAGAGTAAAATCTTCAAGTCTAGAAGTTAGGAAATCCTTGAATTCTAGGATTTGAAAAATTTTGTACTTGATAGTTTTCTTTTAATGAATGTGAGGCAGAAATTTAAGAAAATGAAGTTTGAGGGGATAACACATCTATACGCAACAATATTGAACAAGTTGAGGAGTCAGGACTATCACATCCGCCATATGTTAAGGAGTTCAAGAAGA
Source organism: Pterocarya stenoptera (assembly GCA_003123785.1). Taxonomy (NCBI): domain Eukaryota; kingdom Viridiplantae; phylum Streptophyta; class Magnoliopsida; order Fagales; family Juglandaceae; genus Pterocarya; species Pterocarya stenoptera. The sequence continues at coordinate 61,886 of QEOT01002566.1, forward strand.
CCTTAACAGATGGTGAGTTTAAGAAGGGTAAGCTCTATAAAGGGGAGAAAGAATTGGAAAAAGGAACCAAATTCATGAAAAAGCAGAAGAAAAAAAAAAGAAGAAAAAGCTCTTTATATATTTTTCATTGTATATTGCAAGACATTGTGTTTAAAGCTATTGATTAGTAAAAGCATGAGATGAGAGATCATCTTGTTTTCAAATACCCATCTACCCACAACTCTATAATAATGCACGCTATCCCGTTCAAGGTAAAAGCTATCACATCCATCTATATAATGAAGTGGAGTTTCCTACACTTCTTTTTCTTTATTACAGAAAGGAAGTATTTCTTGATCTTGGACTTGAGAATAAACTTCAATGTGGACATATCTCCTAAGGAGATAAAAATCTTGATGGAGTGTGCCTAAATGGAGATGGAAATGGCCAGTGTGGCACTTTCTATAGCTCCATCTAGGTTTCTCCTAGATACTTGCAACAATATCATGAAATGTTTCCATCTACAAATGAAGCTTGCGTTGTATAATTGGCTATACACTGCATGAAAATGCGGGGTATCATGAACAAGCTTAAGGCTCTCTCACCCGCCAATTAATGTTGAAGGTAGTGTAACGCCCCGTACTTTGATGGGTCGGAGAGTTACTACCTATCACCTAAAATCATATCTCATAGTACATATAAAAACTCCAATTTCTCAATTACACATGGATCTCATTATTCTAAACCAACTACTCCAAAATACCAAGTCAACAGACTAAAACAAAACTATTGAATAAAATTCTCATATAATCAAAGTACTCTCTTTGTACTCAACCCACTATGCTCACATAGCCTTACCAATACTTCTTATTCTTGATCATCAGCTAAAACATCTAGAAACATCTAAAAATATTGTAGAGATAAGGATAGAGTTATTAATAACTCAGTAAGTAGAAAACATATACTAGTATGTAAACATGAGCAATTACAGGGTTTAGAATATAAAACAAAATATTTTTTAGTTTCAAAATGCAGAACTAAAACATGTTATCAAAATATCAGAGTGACAGTTCAAAATATTCATATTCAAAAGTCCTTTGGTATAGCATAACTGAAACATCATCACATTACAATAAAATTCTGTGTTTAACCCTCGTAGTAGGGTTGTGCAAATTGAGTAAAAACATAAATTGAAATCTTCCCCTTATTATTCTCGAATCCCTAAAAGATGGTACTAGAAAGGAAAAGATGCACCAAAAATAGAAAAGATGGTACCAACATGAATAGAGGCCACAATTTTACACCCGTGGTAAGGTCAAAATATAATAGAAACAGAATATTATGCTAGAGGTTTTCAGAGATCACATCATATCATAATAGAGTACAGAACAGATTCGAAACATAACATATTCATCATCTTCATATAATCATACACAAATTTTCATATTCACTCTTTTTGCACAGTTCAGAAATAAAATGTCAACAATAGCTCATGTCTACACCAGTTATGACAAAAATACTTTCTTTTCTTATACGGATTTCATGAGTAATGCAGATAAAAAATCAATGTTGTTTTCAAAACAAAAAATGCATATTTTTCATAAAATCAACCTCATTCCATTTGTTTTTTTTTTTCCAAAGTGTAGCATAGGAATCCTACTTACCTAGACTTTTTAACTCTTCTGAATTTTCTCATAGCTATATCGAACAATTATCAATGATCACCTATAAAATAGTCACGTAACTGACTTAAATCCCTAATTAAGCACATATTTTGATATTTAAGCCTAGAATACTAAAATAACCTATTTTTCCAAAAAAAAATTTTAAATTCTTGTAACCCAAAATTACCATTAATTCTCAAATTCATCGATATCTACTTAATTTTTTCGACTAAGACATTAAAATCTAAATTATTTATTACTGAAATCTAATTATAAAAATTTAATACTAGCTAATCAAATTTAAATCCTAAATTATTTTCTCTAGGAAAAATAAAGTTTCTAGGTTAACATGAAGTAAAACTAAACCCAACTTAAAATATTAAGCCTAGTCCAACTTAAAATAACATACAGTTTTCTGTAATAAAACTAAGCCCATTATAAAAGTAAGCCCAACCCAAGAGTCAAGCTCATCTTAAAAAAAACACAACTGAACTTGGAATAGAACCATCTTAAAAGCAAAAGCCCACATGAAACAAAGTCCATTCGACGATGAGAGGGCATCCTGGTAATAAACATGCATCTATATACACTATTTGGGAAAACCAAAAATAAAAATACAATCAAACTTATGAGACTAACAAAGGAAATCACCCAAGAAGGGTCATGATACGGAGGCAAAAGCTAGCTGGGCATCCAAGTTTCGCTGAGATCAATGGAGGCCAAGCTCTGTGTAGTAGAAGGACTGTTAGATTTCATGAGATTGACAAACACTGGAAAGGAAGAGAGAGAGATAGAGAGAGAGACTAACATGAGAGAGAGATCGAAGTTGTTAGTCTGAGAAGCAAAGGAGCAAAGAAATAAGGAGATCTCGGCGTGAGCTTACAGAGAGGAAATACGGCAGACCTAAAGTGGCGTGAAGTGCCCGGCGGCACATTCTGTGTAGGTTGAGGCAATTTGTAGGGCATTGGCGAAGTGCGGTGGCTTCCCGAGATGCAGTGGCAGCTGCTTTACATGTAAAAATACTATGTTTTAGGTGGTACCATAATAGAGCACTACAGTTGACAATTTTCGATGGTTGGACAACGATGGATCTAGAAAGGAGACGTGTGCTGTAATGACGGTTCATCATGGTTAGACATGATTGTTTTCCAAGCTGGGATTACGTTAGTGCTACCCATGGTGGTGTTTGTCCTTCGCTGACCATGGGTGGTGACTACAGTAGGTTGTGATGGTAATTCTCATGGTTGCAGGCACTGGCCTGCACTGTTTGCAACGTTTCAAACGGTAGCAGCTTGTTGCGGCTTCGTCGTGGAGGGGTCATCTTGTGAGGCAGCTGCTTGCTTCCTTGGGAGACTGTTGTTTCATATGACAGGGACTGAGGGGAGGAAGCGGCAGCTACGTGGAGGAGGAGTTTCACAAAAAAACTCAAGGCAACGGCAACCCTAGCTTGGAAAAGAGAAAAAAATTTAAGTTTGCATGACTAAGCAAATTATATGGGTATATATATACACCCTGCCGTGAACCCTAGTTGGATGGAGACGTGCCATGGGCGTGGAATCTGGACTTGGCTCTCTTGAGCTTGGGTTTTGGGCATATGTGGTTTGGGCCTTTTTGTGAGTTATGAGCCTCGACTAAATTTTAAAAGTAATCCAACTTGTCCCATAAATTTTTCGGGCCAATTCCCAAATAAATAGCTTCCACTTGGTCCCTAAAATATCAAATGATTTTAATCTAATTATCAACCCCAAAATAAATTAATATTCCGTCAAAAAAAATTTTGGACTCGTAGCCTTTCCCAAAATTACTCATGAAATCTCAAGTGGGCTTTTCAGACATATTAAACTAAACAAATTTATAGAACTCGTGCTTGGCTTAAGCTTGGTGTTGGGCCTGGTTGTTACATGTAGAGTTCCCAACCAACCTCGAGATTATAGAAGATCGATCAAGGGGAAGTATCTTATGGTTGGGCATTTCCTGTTGTCACAATAAAGAAGAATCTATTGATGTTGAACTCGAGAATGAACTTCAACAACAATTTTTTGGATTGATGTATGCAGAGCAAATGCTCACGCCGACACAAAGGTTGAGGTCGAGATCAAGGTCGTGGTCATGCTGAAGAGGGTGGCGATGAAGGCTGCTAAGCTGAAGATGTCTACAAGGAGATGGAGACCATGATGGTGTATGCCTAGAAGGATGGATACTTGACTAGAGATGGTGATTGAAATGGCAGCACAAAGCTTTCTATAGCTTGGTATTGATGCTCTTTTATTTTGTACAAAAAATTAAATCACTGTTTTAATGTGAACTATTTATCTAAGCTCCTAATGGTGGGGCAAAGTGAGACTTTGAGCTCAAACTCCCTAACGTGGAGATAGCGTCGAACTGTTAGTCTAAGCCACCATTGCTGGGAAAAGACAATGCTCGTCAACATGGGGCAACACTACCCCCTCTAAAATGATTTCTTCAATGGATATTCATCAAAGAAAGGAAGCCTAGTTGGTACTGTAAACATAAAAAATAACACCTCTCTTCTTCCATATATATATATATTTGGTAAAAAGAAAAGCTTCCAAGATCTAGAATTTTGGCAGAGTTTATTAATATGGCTCAGAGTTCATCTTTTTATAGATTTGACTAGATGTCTAGATTTGTCTAGCCTAAAAATTAGGCATTTATTGAATTCTAGGATTGAGGAAAACTTGTACTAGACTATTTTTATTGAATTAATGTAAGGATAAAATTTCTTTAAACAAATAGAGAAATTAGAGGAGATCACACACTTACTTGCAATAGCATTGAACAAGTTGAAGTGTATCACATCCTCCAATTGTTAAGCAGTCCAAGAAGATCTTAACCCTTTGTGAAGAGTACGTGACAAAACTTGGATTGCCTGTCCAAGAAAAGGAAAAACTCTGAAGATATTATCGAACTGATAGAGAGAGAAGGGAGAGAATTTAGTGATTGAGAAGAAAAATGGAAAGTTCTCGTTAGTTGAATTTATCTTTGTTGCACTATTACATGTACATTTACAAGTATTTATATGCTAGTAAAATAAAGCACACGTGTCTATTTCCTTTTATTTTTTTACAAGAATACCCTCTAATAACCTTTTCTATATTTATTAATACTCCCCTTTAAGGTGGAGTGTACAAATTAATGACACCAATCTTGTGTAAAAGAAGATGAAATTGAACTACACCGAGAGGCTTTGTCAAAATATCACTGAGTTGGTGAGAACTAGAGACATCAAGAGGCTTCATGATTCCAGCATGTAATTTTGCTCTAACAGATGACAATCTATCTCAATGTGCTTGATCCTTTCATGAAACCTTGGATTTGCAGCAATATGGAGTGCTACCTGGTTATCACACAATAATAGAGCAGGCTTTGGATGAGGAACAAGTAAATCATAAAGAAGAGAGATGAGCCAAGTGATCTCACATGTGGCTGATGGCATTGCCCTATATTCAGCTTCTGCTGAGGATTGAAAGACAGTCTGCTATTTCTTAGACTTCTAGGAAATAAGTGCATCACCAAGAAATACCAAATAGCTTGTTACAGATAACCTAGAATCAGAGCAACCAACCCAATCTGAATCAATAAATGCCTTAAGATGCAGACTACTAGTTGCTGGAAATAATAATCCTTGGCTACGAGTGGATTTTGGATATCTTAAGATGCGATGAACAACATCTAAATGAGGCTATCGAGGCTTATCCATAAACTGGCTAAGTACTTGAACTGAATAGGCCAAGTCAAGCCTAATGATAGTTAAGTATATCAAGCGTCTAATAAGTCTTTGATACAAAGAAGCATCTTGTAAGAGAGGACCATCGTCTTTGCTAAATCTCAAATTCTGTTGCATTGGAAATTTGAGAGGTTTTGGACTAGGGAAGCTACATTCTTCAAGAATGTCCAATGCATACTTGCGTTGGTTGAGAGCAATACCTTTAGTAGATCGAGCCACTTCCAATCCAAGAAAGAATCTTAAGTCTCCAAGATCATTGATTTTGAGCTTTTGATCAAGAAAAGACTTCAAATTCAAAATAGAAGGAAGATGATTTACAACCACTATTATATCATCTAAATAGATAAAAAGTACAGTAAAATGGTCTGATTCATATATGATAAATAGTGAATGATCAACTTGAGATTTGATGAAACCATAGGAAATAAGAGCTGGGGACAGTTTGGAGAACCATTGCCGAGAAGCTTGCTTACGCCCATATAAAGACTTATTCAGCCTACACACATTATGATCCCCCTCTTTAGATAAACCAAGTGGTATCTCCTTATACACATGTTTTTCCAAATTATCATGAAGAAAGACATTGTTTATATCTAACTGGTGTAAAAACCAGTTTTGAGAAGCAACCACTGTTAGAAGGAATCTCACAGTTACAAGTTTAGGTACAAGAGAGAAAGTTTCATGACAATCAAGGTCTTCAATTTGTGTGTAACCTTTAACAACTAATCTTACTTTATACCTTTCAATAATAACATCAAATTTATACTTAATTCTATACACCCATTTGCAGCCTATAGGTTTTTTTCATCAGGTAAATTGGTGAGTGTCAAGGTATGATTAAGCTCTAAATCTTTTATTTCAGCAGCCATGGCTTCACTCCAATGAGGGTGTTAGACAACTTGTTTAAAAGTTCTAGGCTCAAAATTGGTGGACGGAGATAATTTCTAGTAAAAGATAAATGAAGAGATAGAATAAGGAATAGTAGACTTACCATTACCTTGATCTAAAGGAGCTAAGATAGTATGAGTAATAACTAACTTGCAATAATAATATTGCAGATAAGTAGGTGCTTTGCAAGCTCTATAGGACTACCTAACAGGAACAAGGTTAACATTCTCAAGGGAAGGAGGAAGAGGAGGAGAAGAGGAAGAAGAACGTAAATATGAAGAAAAATGAGTATAAAAAGTAGGATGAGGTAAAATAATAGGATCAAGTAGAACATAAGTAGAAGGTGAGGATGATTTGAAAGGGAAAGTAGTTTCAAAAAATAATACATCCAAAGAGACAGAGATTTTGGCTCTCCAGGTCAAAAACCTTGTAACCTTTTATTCCAAATAGATATTTAAGGAATAAACATTTTCTTGCACACTGATCAAATTTGTGTTTGTTTCTAGAGAGAGTAGAGGCAAAACATAAGCAGCCAAAGACTCTCAGATGAAAATACACAGGAACTTTAGAAAAAAAGCTTCATATGGTGATTTTTTGGATATGAGTGGAGTGGGGGTTCTGTTAATCAAATAAGTTGTTGTTAGAATGCACTCTCCCCAAATTTTCAAAGGAAGGTGAGCTTGGAATCTCAAAGAACAAGCAACATTCAGTAGGTGTTAATGTTTTCTTTCAACTACACCTTTTTTCTGTGGTGCCTCAACACAAAATTTTTTGTGAGTGTTTCCTTTTGAAGCATAGAAATCAGGCATGTGGAATTCATTGCCATTGTTAGATCTGATGGCCTTTATTTTTGTGTTGAATTGTGTTTCAATTAGTGAAAAGAATGACTAAATTAGCTGTCAGGTGACCTTTGTCATGAATAAGATAGAGCCAAGTACAATTAGAGAAGTCATCAACTATTGTAAGGAAATACTAGGACCCATCAAGAGAGGGTATTGAAATGTCACAAATGTATTATTTCGAAAGGCCCCCAAATGTCACAATGTATTATTTCAAAAGGGGAATTTGATACATTATGACTCAAAGGAAAAGGAAGTTTATGCTATTTAGCCGAAGGGAAAATTCTACAAGAATTTGTTTTTGAAATTTTAGTTTCCAATACATCCTTATTCAAGACTAACAATCTAGAATGAGAAAGATGACCTAACCTCTAATGCCACAAGTCAAAAGGACAGTGGCTAGAAGCATTATGTGTAACACGAGAGAGAGCTGTGGCAATCTTGGAGCTTGCTAAAGAATACTGCAGTGGGTAATATAGTAAAGCTTGCTACTCACCCATCCCAATCATCCTCCAAGAATGTAGGTCCTGAATAAGACAAAGACTGGCTAGAAAAATGAGGCAACAGTTTATATCAATAGAAAGTTTGCTTAATGAAATGAGATTGAATGAAAAACTAGGGACACAAATAACATTATTCAGGATTAAGGATTGTGAAAGATGCACAGTACCTATATGAGTTACATGTGCAAATGCCCCATTTAGAAATTTTACTATATGATTAAAAGCTGAAGATGTTGAACTAAGATAATAAGTGGAATTGACCATGTGATCAGTGGCTCCACTGTCTATGATCCATTCCTTTTATTGATGTAAAGAAGGTTTGTGAACAAATGAGTTGAAGATAGAAAATGTGTGGATTTTACCTGACAAATTTATATTATTGTCTGAAATGGGTGTTTGCAATAGTCCAACTTGATTTCCTACAGATTTCTACAATCCAGGCTTATTTCTATAGATTTTGTCTCTCTGTGGTACAATGAAGTAAAGCAAGAAGCAATTTGCACTGCTCCTGAATAGCTCTGATTTGAGGAGATTCATCAACATTGCTAACTTGACTCACAACACTGGAAGAAACACCTTTTCCTTTTGTAGATTTCCAATCAGGAGGATAGACACGAATCTTATAACACTTGTCAACAATATGTCCATTACAACCACAATGATTGCACACTAATTTTTCCTTTCTAGAAGAACATTATTATGGTCTACTAGAATTTTGTTGTGATCTGTTACTGTTCTTTATCATTGAAGTATCAGGGCTAATTTTTGTTGTTAAGGCAATAGAAGTATCAACATTTTGTCCATTACTATGTAACATCCCTCTTTGTGTGTCCTCTTGTAAAGCTAAGGAAAGAATTTTACTAAATCAGGAGGATAGACACGAATCTTATAACACTTGTCAATAATATGTCCATTACAACCACAATGATTGCACACTAATTTTTCCTTTCTAGAAGAACATTGTTATGGTCTACCAGAATTTTGTTGTGATCTGTTACTGCTCTTTATCATTGAAGTATCAGGGCTAATTTTTGTTGTTAAGGCAATAGAAGTATCAACATTTTGTCCATTACTATGTAACATCCCTTTTTGTGTGTCCTCTTGTAAAGCTAAGGAAATAATTTTACTAATGGAAGAGAAATGTTCCATCAGCATAATCTGTCCTCTAAATTGAGAATATGAGTTATTGAGACCCATCAAGAATTGTGACAATTGCTCCTCTTCTTGATTTTCTAGTAAGAGCTTGCTAGAACTACATATAAACTGGTTTACAAACACATATTGGTATAGGTTTGAGTGTTAATAACTCATCCCAAAGGTCTTTTAATTTTGAGTAAAACATACTAATAGAATTTTGCCCTCGTGTTTGGGTTGAAATATCCTTCCTAAGTTGGAAAATTCTAGGGCAATTTCCTTGTGCAAATCTATTAAGTAAATCCTTCCAAATTTCTACTGCCGAAGCTATAAACAATATAGTAGATGCTATATATTTGGAAATTGAATTAACTAGCCAAGATATTACCATGTCATTGCATCGCAACCATGAAGGAAATAGAGGATCGTCCTCAGCAGGCTTGGGTAGACTCCCATTCACAAACGATGCCTTATTCTTGGCACTAATTGCCATTGACATCGAACGTCTCCACATATGGAAATTATCTCCATTAAGCACTTGCATAATCAACACTATTTCCAAATTTTCTCCATGATGAAGGAAATAAGGATTTGAGGGATTATCACATGTGTGAGGGGATTAATCCCCAGGGCCGGGCCGAGATAAACAAGCCCGGCCCACAAGTCCTGAGCAGCTCTAGGGCCCAAGGAAAAGGGGTGGGTCGGGCCAGGTCGGCCCATAAGGAGAAGCAGTCAGGTAGCACACCCTGGCTAGGGGCTGGAAGGTAGAATTGTCTGACGTTACTACTAGCCGATAGCCCCAACGTGCGAGATCAAGGACAATCCCTGTCCCTAAACCCTAGCATTTAGAGAGGCCTAAGGAATGAAAGCATCTAACCAACGCCACGCCACATTTAATGAAGGGCGGCAATGGGAACGTCACGACGGGGAGCCACACCTCATTTAATGAAGTTCGTGGCTAGGCACGCCATAATGTGCCTCCTTGGTTGTCAGTGGCCGCCACGATCAAGTCTAACAAGTCAGTTGCACAGCAAGGAGCTGGCAGGGACACACCACCCGAGTACGGAGTGACACATCCACAATCCCCTTCCCAAGGATCGCCCTTTCCCTCAGCAAGGGGAGAGGTTCAGACACTTTGATATTTAAGCTTTCATAATCCTCACAAAGGAAATCGCTTACTGAATTTGGCATCAAAGGCGTCCCTCACCACCCCGAAGCTCTCATTTCTTCATAGTTGCAGGTGGACGAACTAGGCCCTGTGGAGTTGCTCGAGTTGCAAAATATGACATCAACAACACTAACTTTGAAAAATTAAGGAATCCATTGAAAAGATCTCAAAACTCTTGAATAGATCTAAAAGAAAAATCTTAGAATTCTTTGAAAAAAATCTCAATTTCTATATCGAGAATGAAAATTATCACAAATCTTGAAGGTTAAAAGCGAAAGGTACCGCTCTGATACCATGACAAAACTTGGATTGCCATGTCCAAGAAAGGGGAAAATTCTAACGATATTATCAAACCGAAAGAAAGAGAGAAGTGAGAGAATTTACGGATTAAGAAGAAAAAGAAAAAGTTCTCGTGAATTGAATGTCTCAATTGCACTGTTAATGTACATTTACAAGTATTTATATGCTAGTAAAATAAAGCACACGTGTCTATTTCCTCTTTTTCTTCTTTTACAAGAATACCCTCTAATAACCTTTTATGTATTTACTAACTAGAAGGCCATACTCTATAAAAGGAAAAACTATTGGAAGAAGTTAATGCATTCATTAAGCAACAAGCACCTTAAAAGGTTCTATATATTTACAATGTTCTTGATATGTTGTTGTCTATATACTAGATGAAAGTTTTGTTTAGAACTAATTATTAGTAAAAGCTTGGAGTTTTTTCTGCTAAAATATTGTCATGATTAAGCTCCAAGAAAGGCTTGGGATCACCAAGCCGAGTAGAGTAAGGCTATGTTTTGGTGTCAAATCTGTCTCAACCTATGGTTTGTCCCATAAAAAGTTAAACATATCTCAGTATATTTATACATTTAAACACATTCCAATGGGACCTACAAAATATTACTATTCACAGGCCAATTAAGATTATCTGAGAGATCACCTCAACACCCAAACGCAACCTAAAAAGACCTCACTAAGGACCAAGGAGAAAGGTATAGCAAAACTGAGTCAAGATATAGCATTGACAAAGCCATAGCAGCAAGAGCTCGCTCAAGACCACTGAAGTGAGGCAAAGCTCCAATTACTAGCTAGTGATCGATCGCGAGGCTTGGAACAGCAACAAGGCTTCACTCAAAATGACGGAGCAAAGTAGATCTCCAAGAATGGACTCAAGGTCATCGAGCCATGAAACGTAACAAAACCTTACTCAGTGGTCTCGAGCGAGGTAGAGGTCCCAAACTAGCTCAGGAACATCCAATCGGGGACCACTTAATTAGCTGGTGCTTCAAGTACGTATACTTCTCGAGATCACCAAGCCAGATGGAGTAATAAGCTGACCTCAGTCAGAACCAACTAGCAAGGCAAAGCTTCAAAGAATTGCAGGAGATCACTGAGCGAGGAAGAGTTTCGAGTGCTAGCTTTGGTTCACCGAGCTAGGTATAGCAACAAAACCTTGCTCGAGACCACGAGCTAGCGAGGCAGAAGATGAGCTGGAGGGAAAGGAAATGGGCATCTGAATTGGCCCTTTATGTGTAGGTTCATTCCCAGTGCTTAGCACAATTTTGACGATAGACCAGCACCAAACTTCATGGGATGAGGGGAGATTAAGAATGGTATCGCAGAAGATAAGCTGAAAAGTCCACTTTCAGAACATGGCCAGCTTGGGAATTTGACACATGAAATCCCACAAACCATCAAATGGAGAAGAAAAAGTTAAAAATCCAACCAATAAAAGGATGGATCACTACTCCAAGTATGGGACTTTTTCTCTTGAACATGCACCATATAATTCTCATATTGTAAGCTAACTTGCATTGTTTGGATAGTGAAGATGTTTCATCTTATTTCATCACTATAATTTTTTTAAATTTTTACACAAAATATAATAAACAATTCAACTTTTTCAAATTTCAAAATAATAATAATATTAAAAAATAATATTCCAATAATATTTTATTCAACTTTCATTTCAATTTATTTTATCTCAACTCACTATTTGAAGCATCTAAGTGATTTATAAATATAAATATATATATATATATATAAATATACATATATAAATCAAAGAATTAAACTCGGAAAAACTGCAAGTAAATGCTCACAATTAAAGATCCTAACAAACACTCTCCTCTACCTCTATATATACCTAACAAACCACCGGCGCAACATTTAAGGATCATACCGGCACACATTCACGTACAAATCATGTATATAAAGGTGATTTAACGGTAAAAGTATCCATGAAAACAACAACAGAAGCTTTCTGACAATTAGCCATATTGATCCGATGGCGAGGAGGTTCAAGCTCCCTTCAATTTTCAAACGCAGAAAAGCAAAACCACCATGGAAATGGTCTCCTCTCAAGCACCTCAAATACATATCATTCCGAGTCAAAGAAACCAAGTTTAAGAGCCCCAACTCTGCTCTATCCAACGCTGTCAATGTTGCAGCAGCGCTGGATTCACCGCATGCATGGTCACAGTACTCGAAGTACTGTTTATCAGCAGAGCTCGAGGAATCTGGTGGCGAATTAATGGTGGAGATGGCAGTCAAGGCATTGACATCAAAGAGGTTGTCTTTTGAGCCAGCTGGGGACACGAGCTTGATGACGGGGGCAATAATTAGCAGGTTCCATTTCCAGGACTGTGTGGTGCATGCAATAGAATCGACCAATCCATATACTGATTTCAGAAACTCTATGGAGGAAATGTTTGAGGATTATGGAAAAAAGGATTGGGACTATGCAGAGGACCTGTTGGCTTGGTACTTGAGGATGAATAGAAAGAACAACCATGGATTCATAGTCGAGGCCTTCATTGATATGTTTGCTGGTTTTGCTTCTAATTCTAGTACTTCATCTTCTTGTCATGCTTCGAGTTCATCTTCCAAGTCTAAAGACAGGTGCATGGGAGATTGAGGTTGAAAGCATTCTTTCATATGCAAAGAACGGAAATATCTAAAATCTTATTGTGTAAATAATCCCTATATCTCCCTATATATAATAATATTAGAGCATTATGGACGAGTTCTCAAACTACTTCTATGTATTATCCATACTGATTTCATAGATTTTCTTGTAAATTGTTTGTTCCCAGTGTTGAGAACAAAATTGTGAGAAGATTCCTCGTTTGTTTTTCCAAAACTTTTCAACTCATATCATTTAATCATGATTACAACTTTTGCAAATTCCTACACAAAATGAAATAAAGAATTCAACTTTTTCAAATTCCAAAATAAAAATAATATTTAAAAAATATGTTTTAACAATATTTTATTCAATTTTCAACTTTAATCTCAACTCATCTCATCTTATCTACGAAAACAAATGAGGTAGTATGAATGTAATAATTGATAATTTTTAATCATTAAAAGAATTATATTGAGTTCAATTAGCAAATGTAAGGAGTGCGCATCCGTGTTGGTTTTTTTAATTAATCCGGTCTAGCCTGGAACCAAGAAATCAGGATTCATTCGAATAGGTACCATCTGAATGTATCCGCTCCTATCCGGATGCGAATATAGTTATTAAATAAGAACCACTACAGACACAAGAAAATTATATAAAAGTAAACTCACAAACTGACGTGGCTTCATGCGATGCGTTAAATTACATAAAAAGTCACTTTACAATCTGACATACTGCATCAAGACACGTTAGTTTGTAAATTTATTTTTATGTAATTCCTTTGTAACTAAAATATTTCTCTGATTGAATAATTGATATTATTTTTACTTTTATGGTCGAAGAGTGAATTAAACACTGATCTATTATGAGAGAAATATTGTTGGAAGTTAGTACTGAGATATATAATTTTATTAGATCCGAAAGAACAGTCAAAATATATAAATTAGCCAGAGCGGTTCACAGAAACACAAAAAGCACTGCATGCATAGCGTTTATGTATGTGCCGGCCAGGCAGTTGAAACTTTTACAAACATAAATCGCTTGGTTGTTCTTGATGGGCTGAGCAATATAATGACATCACGACCAAAACCTTTTATTATATGGTTGTCGGTACAGTGTGTTTTAACTTAGGAAAACGCACTGCAGCTATAGGTTTAGGTTCTTGCTCGCTACTCCCATCTACCGATAATGTGTATTCGAATATTTTGTTTTATCGCATGTGCATGTATTTTCTTTTAAAAATATATAAAAACAAATACACACAAATGCTTAAGGAAAAAAAATACAAAATAATATTCTATATACATGATTCTCGATACCCTTTCTCAGTGGGAGTATTATTTTTCATAGGTTTAATGTCTTATGCATTTTCTTTATTGTTGGAGGTATGGTAGATAGCCAAATAAAACTTTAATATCAAATAAAGTTGTCCTGTTGGAAGCAATTACTGACGATGAAGGTAATAAAGCATGCATCTACTTTTTATCTTGGGGGAAATTATTGAATTTATATCATCATGAGGTATCACCATTTTCTTCATTGTTTTTTAATAAATTTTGCGCCATTAACAATTAAAGCCGACAGTTAGGACTGTAATTGAGGCAAGTTTGACCGCTTTAGTGAAAAATAGGCTCGAACTCCTTTATATATTCATATATATATATATGTACTGTGTGTGTCACTGTATATTAATATATGAGAATGGAGTCGAGCTTTATACGAGTATACTCACAAACATTAATCGAGTTGGGTGAATTGAATATGAATTTGTATAATTTAATAATCGAAAACTAAATTTTTAGTCACTACAACAAAAATGGCATTTTCCGATTAATTTATTGCGACTAAAAGATTATTCGCAATAAATTGATCAGAAAATGCCCTTTTTGTTGTAGTGAGTTTCCAAACGACTTATATTTTAATAATTGAGTTGAACCAAATTGGAGCTTCATCAAACTGAACTAGTCTATCGGATAGTATCATGTATTTATCACCCAACTGGTAGTTGATATACTACAAGAAAAATTACATTTTTTAGCGCCATATTCCATCTCTAAAAGTGGCGAGAATCGCCGAAATTAGTTTTTCATGCACGTTTTTGCTTCGATGCATGTTGGATGCGAAAGTTGCTTTACAAAAACTTTTTACCAACGCTTTCAAAAAAATGTCGCAAAAACATTAAGGCACTGATGTACTACCGCAAATAGATATATAAGCGCCAGAAAAATGGTACACAGAATCGCATAAGTCGTTGCAAAAAACTTATAGTGGCAGTACAAATTCAATGAGACTGATCATTTTCAGCGATTAAAATTTGTCGAAAATAGTCCGTTACAAAATAATAAAAAATACCGGTGAAACTGTATAGCTATCATAGCCTAAAACACAAAGGATGTGAACAATACATTATAAATAGACTAACCGGAGGAGATTAAAAAGGAAAGACAAAAAATAGTACAATAATTCGAATATATGTGACACAAGAAAACATTAAAGACATACTTGAAAACTGAAGTATATATGACTTTAGGAATCAACTTATAACAAACAAGTAACAACCACGTTAACAAAAAACAAAGTTCTCTTGAAAAACGTTCAACAAATTTGCCTAAACTATTAGTGATGTACTAAGAGAGAACAAACTTAGGATGAAAGTGAAATTACCCAAGTACTCCTGTATGGTAATGCAGCGAAAATATCTACCAATTCACTCAATAAATTGGTTAGTCTTCAAGTATACAATTAATAATATAAAAATAAATAAATTTACATGACACAACAATTGGTTACGAAGGGAAACCCCTTAAAGAACTTTTTAAAGGTAAAATCCTACGGGACAGCTAAACCCAGAAAAGTCAATCTTATTATTTGAAAATCATTTATAAGTACTCATCAATTACAAAACTTTTGCAACTGAACTCTCTTACTTACTCAGACAAACGACCAGTTTGTCTTCTACCGCGGTAGCAGCCAGAATCTCTGACGATCTTCAAATATTGCCTTTCCTCCTGAAACTTCAGTGGCTGAAATCCAATCGTTGATCCTTCACACTTAAAGCATGATCATACTCAAAGAGAGATCACAAATATGAAAACTCACTAATGAATTTTCTCACGAAAATATGTACTAGAAAGTGCTCTAGAAAATATGTAGATCTGAATCTCTACAAATTCTAACTAGTAGGATCCTTTAAATAAACAATCTGAAAAGAATCCTAGTTAAAGTAGGATTCTGCTGACAGGCAGAGACAGTCGCGAGAACGTTTCCTTACGGATTGCTGACATGTCACGATAACTCTTCTCTGCAATAACTAATTTCTATTCAGCTTCTGTTTTGGATAAGTGCAGATCCTTATGGACTCGAATTTCACATAGATGACTTATCTAAACAACCTCTAATACCTCTTAGATAAACTTAATATTGTTATAGATAAAATCAATCAATAATTTACATTCATCCAAAATTAACAACTTAATGATAGGATAAACTCTATCATTTTAGTCACCTAATCCTATCCAAATTTATTAACTTAGTCACCTAGTCCTAGCCAACTTTTACATCTACAATCTTCCCCTTTGACGGATTAGTGACAAAATCAATTTGATGAATATAGTGTG
>QEOT01002566.1:85859-116494 GCA_003123785.1 Pterocarya stenoptera
CCAAGAATTAATTCTTCTAAAAAATGAAAAGAAAGACATTTTAATATTAAATACAAGAAGATTACGAATATAACTTACCTAAGAAAAATTGCCCAATCCAACACTCTCAAAAGACTAATTCTATTCGATCAATGCATGTTAGTGATAAAAGCAGCATCTTTTACAATATTTTAAATCAAGTCAGGTACTTCATGAATGCATTTTATGGTTGCAACTTAAATAAAGAACCCAAAATCTATAATAACTAATCCCAAAAGCTATATAACAACACATTCATCATCATAACTTAGCCTAAAGACAACAAATCACAGCATATTAATATCTAATGGCATGAGAAGGAACATCAAGCCTCAAGGTATCAGTTATACGAAAAGACAAAGGGAAAAGAGAGAGGGAGAGAACTTACAAAGATGGAGACCAAGTGGAGGAGGTGGCAGAATACCTTGGGCTTCAGCGATGCTATAGTGGAAGAGAGAAGGACTGAGTGAGATCAATTATAAATCTAGAGAGTGAGATGTAACAAGCCCGATGGTAGGTGTTTAAGTAAATAGAAAATGTGAAAAAATACAAGAAAATAGGTCAGATTCGAAGTTGACCTTGCCTCCAAGAGAAGAAGGAAGATACTAGAAATTATGTTGTATTCAACTTCTAGATACCTTACAATTACGTCCTAAACCACTACAAATACTTACCTCGACTAACTAGTGGGCCCTAGACCAACTTAACAAGACTCTAAAAATAAAGATAGCTCAATCAAGGCTAACAACATTAAATTGGCCATGGCCCGCCTCAAGACTATCTCAAAAATAAAAGAAATGGCCACAAGCCAATACAACGAACAGGAACACCAAAACCCACAATAACTACACTCCACCACTGTTCATGTACGAGAGTGTGACAAACCATCCCTCTTCAAAGCACATTTTCCTCAAGGTGCGGTTGAGTAAACCACAACATATTCATCGTTGCCCTTTTGATTCCTCTAATCCAACCAAGCTGACAAAATCTCGAAAGTTGCTCTAATTTGCCTTATGTCCCCTGTAAGTGCTTTATGAAATTCTGATTAGTTGTGCTATTGTCAATGTACCAAATTATTTCCAGATTTCCCCATGCTATAAGCCACTCAACTGCAAGTGAAAAAACAAGAACTATGACAAATTTGTAGCCCGATATTCTAGTGATGAAGGCTTAGCGTATCAACAGCAATGGGAATCATACAATCTTTTTTCTCTACTATAGAACTAACTCCACTTGTCCCACAATATCCTTTCCAGCTAAATAACATTTCCAGGACTCAATTACCCGTGAATTAATAAACAAGGGCTGGTCCTTTTTACTAATGAAGGTATCGTCATGCAACAATGTATTTTTTATTGAACTCAGGCACACAATAAGAAACTTTGATGGGCCTTTTGAATTTTTCCCAACCAACCAACTTTGACCATGGTCACCTACATTCAAAATCCTTTGAGCCCTACCCTTGATGTTTTTTATATGTAAAGCATCAGCTAAAAATCTCTTCTAATGCCTCTGTTCCTACCTTCATGATTCTCATTCATCTCTTCCATTACATGTCTTGCATCATCTGGGTTATCGAAGTTTACTAAGTCAAAACATCTGGAAGTCCCATTGTTTCCCTTGGCTATAACCAAACTAGCAATTTCGCCATACTTTGAGAGCTTCTTCCCATCCTCCAACATGGCAACTTTATACTACAAAAAATTACCAAATATTTGAAACAGATCTTGAAGCCCCGAATTATCCATTGCTTTGCCCAAGTTCTTGATTTACCCATAAATAATTGAGTTCCAATCAGCAAGAGCCTTTTCAGGCATTTCATCAAATAGCTGAGGGGCCATAATTCCAACCATAATACCATCATCAACATAAAACAAACCTCTGCTATTGATATAGGAAAAAAAGCGATATGCTCCCTTCCTNCCAGGCCTCAAATATCTCATTAAAATCATCGTTATCCACATCGAATCCAAGTTCTACAAGAACAAGTGAAGCTAATCGGACAGAGTCATTTTCTACTAGGGGAGCTGGAGAATAGGGCTTTAGTAAGGGTAAGCTAATCGAACAAGAGATCTACGGTTTGGAATTTAGTATGGCTGGTTTTTTGTGGTAAGGGTGAGGAGTCAAGAAACTGAAATTCGATCCCACCTGGGCAAACTTCTATCTGATGGCTAGGCCTTCTCCTTTTACGGTTAGTGTGTAGTTGTTGCTAGGGATGACCGACAGATATGAAGGAAAGAGGGAATCATCTCTACGAGGAAGGAAAAGAAACGAGAGTCAGAAGGGGAGTGCTGAGAATTGAGAAATTGATTTCAGATTTCTAAAAGAATTTCTAAGAACAGAAGAAAAAGTCATATCTGGATAACACTTAGCCCGTTCTTCCTCTTCCTACAACTCACGAAGTAGTTGCTCCAGATGGTTAAATTTTTCTTGAAAATCCTTCCCGCCATCAATTACATATTGATGGAGAATTTCGAGATTTTCAAAAATTCGTTCCATTAACTCATTGATTTTGCTAAAGGATACAAAGATTTCCTCCATGATAGCATAGAGATTTATGTCTCTCTAATACCAATTTGTAACAAGCCCGATGGTAGGTGTTTTGGTAAATAGAAAATATGGAAAAATGCAAGAAAATAGGTTAGATTCGAGATTTACTTTGTCTCCAATAGAAGAAGAGAGATACTGAAAATTATGTTGTATTCAGCTTCTAGATACCTTATAATTGTGTCCTAAACCACTACAAATACTGACCTTTACTAACTAGTGGGCCCTAGGCCAATTTAACAAGACTCTAAAAATAAGAAAACTTCTTGGGAGAAGCCACTATTGGTAGCAGCTACTTTTACACATAATATGTGGCTTCATCTAGACCGCACATCTATTAAAGTTGAAATTTTCGGATTGAGAGAGACGAATGAGAGAGAATGATGAGAGAGAGACAATGAGAGAGAGAAGATGAAAGAGAGAGCAGGCGAGAGAGAGACGATGAGAGAGAGAGTCGAACGATGAGTGAGAGAGAGAGAGAGTGATGAGAGAGAGGGCGAAGATGAGAGAGAGATGAGAGCCAGACGATAAGAGAGAGAGAGAGCAGACAAAAGAGAAAGTGATGAGAGAGAGAGATGCGAGAGAGAGAGAGAGCAAGAGCAAGAGAGTGATGAGAGAGATGTGAGAGAGAGAGAGAGAGAGAGATGAGAGAGAGAGCGAAGATGAGAGAGAGAGATGAGAGCTAGACGATAAGAGAGAGAGAGAGCAGACAAAAGAGAAAGTGATGAGAGAGAGAGAGCAAGAGCAAGAGAGTGATGAGAGAGAGAGAAAGAGCGAAGAGAGAGATGTGAGAGAGAGAGAGAGAGAGAGTTGCGACAGAGAGAAAGTGGAAGAACAATTGAGAGGTGAAAAAAAAATGAAAGAAGGAGAATAAGCCACGTAGTGAGTGCAAAGTGTGCACTATTACCGTGGCTTCTCGCTAGCATTACTCTAAAAGTAAAGACAGCTCAATCAAGGCGAACAACATTACATGGGCCATGGCCTGACTCACGACTATCTTGAAAATAAAAGAAATGACCATAGGCCAATACAACGAATAGAAACAACCAAAGCTCACAATAACTTCACTCTACTACTGTTCATGTACGAGAGTGTGACACGAGAGAGAGTGAGAGATAGAGGCAAACTGAGAATCAGAAAGTCAAGACAACGTAGAGAAAGACTCACCTTGGAGGTGAGGAGACGACAACACGGCAGCAAGCAGTCAGCGTGAGGAGAGGTGAGTTTCAGATTTCACTAGAGGAGAGAGTGTGTATCGGGTGCATAGTGAATTGATTTTGGGGATTTTTTCTGTCAATAAGGTATCTCAGGATTTTTTGCAGCTATCAATGTATCGTCGCAAAAGAAATATAACGTGGCCAACCAGTTGATTTTCTGTCGGTATTATTTGTGGCAACAAAAGTCGCCTCAAAAGACTTTTGCAACTAAATATAAGTTGTTGCAAAATATTTTGGCTGAAAAAACTATATTTTCTTGTAGTGATGCTTATTGCGACAACAAAAAGGGACACAAGAGGTATAAAGACACCATAAAAGATTACACAATGAATTCCCCATCAGCATTTCCCAACTTTGCACTTGAATTCAACGGCGAAATGACAAATGTCGCAATTAAGGTCCATTTGCAGTGATTTAGTCTGCGACTAATTGAAAATCGTCACAAAAGACTTATTTTCTTGTAGTGATCCAGCTTGAACTATCAATTCTTAACCATTTACACAATCGATTAAGATCCAACTGTTATGGATAAAGAAAAATGAGATATTTGAGTAGATTTCAACCAAAGGGGAAAATATTGTTCAAATAATTTAGTAGTATATAGGGATGGAACCAAAGTAATTTATTGGCAAAGGCAAAAGATTGAACGCGGAATTATATAAAAATTTAATTAAGATCTATATTCAAATTAGACCTGTACCCATTATTTGCTCTTAACAAAAAAAATGACCCAAATAAATTTTTTCTTAATATCTATATATTAATTCATACTCAATCCAGTATCAAGTTTCAAGATAGAGCTCTATGTTTTATAGATTTTAAAAGTTATCGATTGTTAATGCCTAAATTTACATGACAGACCAGAACGGATAAAAGAATTATTCCCAACCCACGATGGTAATTCAGGTTTTGATACGGTGCTCTTCAAGTTCATCTATAAATTAACAATAAATAAGCAAATAGAAATAAATAAAGAGAGACACAGAGATTTTTGTGGTTCGGCATAAAACCCTACATCCATGGATTGTTTGGAGGTAAAATCCACTATGATTGGTGATTTACAATCTTTCATAGCCTCACATATTGCTCAATACAATAGAGGAATTTAGTCTAGGCGTAGAGAAGTCATCCCCAGCCTGTGGAGAGTCCTCTCCTTGTATAAAGGTCTATTTCTTTTGAGTGATTGAGTCCAACTTGTCTTGAAAAGTCTTTTCTTTTGAGAAGTCTAAGTCAACTTCTTTTGACTTATCTCTTCCTTACCTTATCTTTTTCCTGTCTTATTTGTTAGTTTTATCTCTTTCTTTATTATTAGCGATAGGTTTTCAAAGGGCTGGACGAGTCAATTTAGTCCGTAACATCTATAAATGGGTTTTTCACTAAATTGCATAAAAAAAATTCTCTCGATGTACAATATCAAAGAGTTAGCCAAAAAACTTATGTTGAAGAGAATTATTAATAGGAAATTCATAATTTTAAGAAAAATTGTTGACCTTCCAAAGTCCATAAAGTAGTCATCAAATTTCACAGAGCACTAGGTAAACAAAAAAAAATCCCGAAAAAGAAAACAATTAGAACAAATAAAAAATAAAACTTTTGAAAGAGTTTTATCATCGGGTCCATTTTCTGCAGACGTAAAAGAACTCTGCTCTCTGCCACCCTCTCTCACCGTCTCATCTTCATCTTGTGACATCGTCTCTCACTCTCTCTCTCTCTCTCTCTCTCACACACACACACACACACTGATAGGTACGACTCAGAGATTACGAACCAGAAAATGTATTTATGATCTACCTCCCACGGTTGGAAATCAAAAGATAGAAAGAAAAGAGAAATTTTTTTACTAAATTTGGGTGCGGAGCAATCTACAGTACAAATAGTTCGCAAGCACTAGACAATAATGCCCACTTTTCTATGAACCTATTAATTTCTTGCCGCGTATCTATATAATGCGAATAGTTGATATAATAACTCTCATATGTTCTACAAAATAACTGACCTTGGACATGCAATTAACTGTCTCCCATTACACACGAGAACTCTTCGAGAATTTGCTTGAGGCCGACGGGGTTCAAGGTTCGAAGTTCGGGTCTTATTTGCTCCGAAAGTTGTATCTTCTCCATACCATAAATGGGTTATTTAAATTTTGGAAAAAATTAGGGATCTCTCTGGAAGCTCCTGCTTCATTTTATTTTTTTAATTTTTCTTTTAATTAAGAAAATGTTGTTTAATAATATTATAAATTTTTAAAAAAATATATATATTTAAAAGTGTTACAAAAAAAATTAAAATAGATTAGCGGGATCCACCCTTAAATTTTAGACGTTAAAGTGATTATGAAGTAGAGAATTCCTCACTCTCTCACTCTGCCTTGGTTTCATTGCCTCTCCACAAGATGAGAAAGGATGGAAAAAATAAAAAAATAAATCCCCAGATTTCGTTCAATTGCAAAATCAAAGAAGTTCAACCAGATGAAGAGAAAGGATTATGTTTTTTAATGAAACAATGGTGCTATTTTGTAAGCAGTTCAGTTGTGCTGATCCCAGCCTTTCTAGTTTAATTTCTATGCCCACAACTGAATTCCGCATTGATGAGAAGAAGGAAGATTTGTACTTTATAAATACCACAGTGAGGATTGGCCTATTGCCGGGCTTGGCCACGCGAGGCTGCAACCCTTTTGGGGGCAACAAAATCTTGGGAAGCTGGGTGTGTTCCATCCAGGTCGCGGCTCCATAGGCTAAGGCCCATTTAGATTTGCAAAGTGTTTATCTCATATTATTTCATCTTGTTATTATAATTTTTTTAAATTTTTATATAAAATAGAGTTAACAATTCAAGTTTTTTAAATCTTAATTTAACTTTTTTAAATCTCAAAACAATAATAATATTAAAAAATAATATTCTAATAATATTTTTTTTTAACTTTCATCTTTAATCTAAAACCATTTCATCTCATCTCTGAATTCAAACCGGCTTAAAAAAATTTATCCCTTATCTAAACTAAAACGAACTTCTTAATTCGATCTATCATATTGAGCTAGTAGGAAAAATTTTGTCAGATAAAACATTTTTGGTTTTGTCCCAAAAAGAGGCCCTTCTATTGTAATGTTTTTCTTGTCACTTTTATCTCATGCCATCTCTATCCACCTTCCCTTCTATCTCTTTCTTCTCCATCTTTATCTTATTTTTCTTTTCTCCCACCAAATTTTGGCAACAAGATTTGCTACTTTGGGACTCTTTTGGCCACCATGCAGCACCTCTATATAGGGGTGGACAAAACTCCAAAATTTCGACTTCGGCCAAATTGCGACAAGGCTCCGACTCCAATGGAAGTCAAAGTTTTCAAAATTCGAAGTCAGAGTCGGAGTCGGAATCAAAGTCCAAAGCCCATGTGGGCTTCGACTCTGACGCAATGTTTTTTAAAAAATCACATAATCCGAAATGACGTAGTTCCACTTCAAGAGGAACAAAGTCGTTTCTCTCAGAAGGGGGTCCAAAACACAGGACCCACTATTGAAGTAATTAAACGACGTCGCTCCAACGTCGTTTCGTGAAGAAGAGGGTCTAGCGCTCAACGTCGTTTCTTGAAGAAATGGGTCCAAAGCACTGGACCCCTTTTCTTCCCCCCTCACTTTCGCACAACACCCACCGACAATTCCTTTTGTCTGCACACTATACTTCACCTCTCCCATTGTCTATCGTCACCTGAGGAGACCACGAGCCACCTTCTAGAGTTCATCACAAATTGTAAGCCACTCAGCACTCACTCACTCACTCAGTTTTTTTGTAGAATTTTAGGGTTCCAAAATCATTTAATCTTTAGTGTTGGTGTCGTATTTCGCATGCCCTTGGGTCAAGTCCTGGCGACTCAGTGTTGTTTAGAGCTCCCAGCTGTGGTCCGATGCGGTTGTACGGTGTCGGTTCATACATCCTTAGCGATGAGCAGTATTTAAAGGCAGTAATAAATAGAGATGAACACACAGATTCCACTATAATAAGATTGTTTACAGTCTCTCGTAGTCTCTCATTTCTTATTGTACAATGAAAGCTGTAGAGCTATTTTGTGTAGGAGAAGTTCTACCTAGAGCTCTCTGGCTGAAGAAGAAGTCCCCCAAAAAGAGTGCGTAAACCCCAAAAGTCCCAGAGATCCGATCAAGAGTCCCGAATCCGTAGGCTTTCATTGCCTTTTATCGTCTGCCCCCAACTTGCTTTAAGTTACTTCCATACTTTTTCTCTCCTGACACCTTACACCTTACTTTATGTCAAATCACCCATTTTTCTCTCCTAACATTGCTTTTCCCCCATTCTCCGCTTACACCTCCATGCCACTCCTTTCTTGTCCCTCACTCTTCTTTATTATTTGATCTTCTAGTAAACCCCATCTCTTTTGGTTAGGCTCAGGATATACCATGGGCTGGGGAAAAATCCCCTAAGATTATCCGGCCAATTCTTATCGGACTTGTCCGATGGGAATTTTAGTATGTTCTTCCTGTTGGCCTGTCTTTAGGTTGGGTTCTACCCCGCTGAGTATTTATGCCATCGCTTTGTCAATATGATTTCCTCTAATCTTCTTTCCATTTGGTCGTCTTTCCATTTACTTATGCCTTTTCTTTCACCACATTTTTCCTCTCGCTCTTATTTCCTTTAGCCGCATTCATTTCGCCATTTTTCTTTAGTCCTCCTTTTCCTTAGTCGCTCCTATTTTGTAACCCACCGAGCCTTTTTTCTCTCATTTTTCTTTCCTTTTTTACTTTGTCCCCCCGCTTTTCCTTAACTTTTCATTTCATTTGCTCCTTCCTTTTCTTTTCTCTGACTTTGTCCCACCGCTTTTCCTTAACTTTTCTTTTCATTTGCTCATTCCTGCATTATAAGAGTGTTAGTTTCTGTTTACGAAGACTCATTTGAAGGAGATTCCGTTGTTGAAGATTATGTTATGGATAGTCCGCTGATGAAGATTTTGTTAGTAGAGACTCTGCAGATAAATATTTCGTGGATGGAGATTCCGCTGATAAATATTTTGTTGATGGAGGTTCCACCGATAAATATTTTGTAGATAGCGATAAATATTTAGTAGATGGAGATTCCGCCGATAAATATTTTGCAGATGAAGATCCTACTAATAAATATTTTGTAGATGAAGATCCTGCTGATAAATATTTGATAAATATTTAGTAGATGAAGATCCAGCTGATAAATATTTTGTAGACAAAGGTTCTACTGATAAATATTTTGAAATGAAGATCCTTCGGATAAATATTTATTAGATGGAGATCCTGCTGATAAATATTTGTAGATGTCGATAAATATTCCTTAGATGAAGATCCTGCTGATAAATATTTCATAGATGAAGATCCTGCTGATAAGTATGTCAGGTGGAGATGTTGTAGTGCTATGTCGTCTCGAGAGTAATGTTGGGCAGTCGAAGGACTGAACCTGCACTTCGCCGTGAGGCAGGCCGGGCCGCCCTCAGGCTAATCCCACCTGTTGATCCTTGCAGGAAGGTAAGTAGGAGATGTTCAACCCCAATAAGTAATATCAGGCAGTCGAAAGACTGAACCCGCACTTTGCTGTAAGGCAGGCCGAGCCGCCATCAGGCTGGTCCCACCTATTGATCCTCTTGGAAAGGTAAGTAGGAGATGTCCAACCTTGCTATGTTGTCTCGAAAGTAATGTCAGGCAGTCGAAGGACTAAACCCGCACTTCGCCGTAAGGCAGACGGGGCCGCCCTCAGGCTGGTCCAGGCTGGTTCTGCCTGGTGATCCTCCCGAGAAGCTAAGTATGAGATATTCAGCCCCAATAAGTAATGTCAAGCAGTCGAAAAACTAAACCCGCACTTCACCGTGAGGCAGGCCGGGCTGCCCTCAAGCTGGTCCGCCTATTGACCCTCTCAGGAAGGCAAGTAGAAGATGTTGTCTCGAAAGTAATGTTGGGTAGCCGAAAGACTTAACCCGCACTTCTTCGTGAGGCAAGACAGGCCATCCCAAGGCTGGACCTGCCAGTTGATCCTTAAGGGAAGGTAAGTAGGAGATGCTGCACAAGTCAAACTTGTTAGTGAATTCGCAAATCTGAGTTGTTTTGTCAGGATGCAGTGAAGGTCTGAGGTGTTGTCCGTTTGGCATTCTATTGCTAAGATGACGTTCCATTGATAAATATGTCAGGTGGTCCAAGGCCGACCTGCACTCCTCCATGAGAGGGATAGAGTCGCCTCTGGCGTGACTCGTCTCTTTTGCCTCGCGAAGAGGTAGGTTGGAGCTTGAGGAGTTTCCTTTGGTGGTGATTCTGTTGTTGGAGATTATTTTGTTGAAGTAGTATCTGTTGGTGGAGATTTTGTCTTCAGGTATTCAAGGGCCAACCCACACTCCTCCGCGAGAGGGATAGAACAGCCTTTAGGCATTACACTCATCTCTTTCACCTCGGGGGGAGGTAAGTCGCTGATGGCGATTTTGTTGATGTAAATTCCGTTGATAACGTTGTGTCTTTCTCCTTATTATTCTGGTGGTCTATAGACTAGGCCCACTCTCCATCGGGGAGAGATCGAAATGCCTCATGCCATTCTACCTCTTTGTCCCTCAGGAAGGTAATTCGGACAACGATGTAGCTGGTCCGCTCCTTCACTGTGGTGGAGGTCAGGATAAGTATTCGGGCAACCGTGGGGCTAGTCTCGCTCTCCTCTGCAAGAGGAATAAGGTAACCTTTAGGCCCACCTTTCCCTATAGTATCTCACAGGGAGGTAAGTCGTTCGGGCAGTCTGTTACTAGACCCGCTCCCACCCGTTGACATCGTAGGAAAGGTTAAGTTTGGGTCAGGCTGGCACTCGTCCCACACTTCGTTATAGTGGGGACCGAGGTAAGTTATTCCGGTAGCCGTGAGGCTGATCCCGCTCTCCTCTGCAGGAGGGATAAGGCCACCCTAGGGCCGACCTTTTTCTACGGTATCCCACAAGGAAGTAAGTCGTTCGGACAGTCTGTTACTGAACCCGCTCCCACCCATTGACACTGACGAGGAAGGTAATCATTTTCCTTCGGGTAGTTGAGGACTAACCCGCACTTCGTCGCAGGAGGGATAAAGCAACCTTACGGCCTACCTTTCCCTATACACCCCCGCGGGGAGGTAAGTTCAAACAGCAATTGGATGACCGCTCCTTCACTGTGAGAGGGGTCGGGTAAATTATTCGGGCTGCCTCGAGGCTGGTCCCACTCTCCCAGATGATGAGGCCGAGCCGCCTGCTCGCCTATCATCCTTCGTGGGGAGGCAAGTTGTTCAGGCAGTCTGTTACTGAACCCGCTCCCGCCCTTTGACATCACAGGAAATGGTAGGTTTGGGTCAAGCTAGTGCTGATCCCACACTTCATCGCAGCGGAGGTCGGGATAAGTGATTCAGGTAGCCATAAGGCTGATCCCGCTCTCCTGGATGAGGAGGCTAAGCCACTTGCTCACCAAATCCTTCTTGGGGAGGTAAGTTTATTCGGAAAGTCTATTATTGGACCCACTCTCGTCTGTTGACGCTTACGAGGAAGGTAAATTTTATCTTTGAGTGGCCAAGGACCTATCCGCACTCTTCCGCGAAAGGGACAAGGCAACCTTTTAGGACTACATTTCCCTATACAACCTCGCAGGGAGGTAAGTTGTTGATGAAGTTCTCATTTAATGGAGTTGACTTAGTGATTTTGTCATTGTAAGTTATGCTAATTGAAGATGTCCTGTCAAGTCATACAACTGGTATCTCACACCACAGGAAATAATTTTTTAGTGACACAAAATTCACACAAGTTTTTAAGAAGACAAACCAGAGCGTGTAGTTGCCACGACTGATTTTTGCCCGCTGCTGTTTGACCAAAATTGTTCGTAATTGTTTTGTTAGTTCTTTTCTTCCTTGCTCCTCTTTTTTATTCCAGCTTCCTTTTCTTTTTCTTTTTTTTTTTCAGTTGGGAAGTCACCCGTTTTCAAATTTGTTCATTTTCTCCTGATCATGTATTGTCGTGACGTTGTCCATTGAGTAAGGTGGTGGGCCACGTGCTCACCATGCATGACCGCGATGTCCTTGGTTGAAAGGTTCTGCCCGATGTGCATGGCCAAGCTACACCATCTTCATATGTATTGGTCTCAAACACAGGGCCGAGGAGCTGGCCGAGTGCACTGGCTGAGGAGTTCCACTCGACGTGCATGGCCGAGGACTGAGTTGTGCAGCTAGAGTGAGGGAGGTGCTGTTCGAGGGGCTTGAACCGTATAGTTCAGTGGCTGCAATGCATGGAGGTAGTAGAATGGCTGTGTAGTGTCTGTTAAACCCATGTAGAAGGGCCACGGAGTGCATCCTCCAGTCATTGAGAAGGGCCGTGGAGAGGCATCTCGGAGAGGTTGGCCGATGAGCAATGGCCGCTGGATGTACGGGCCGCTAAGTAGGTCACGGCAATGGAGAGGAGCCAGGGAGAGGGTTGCCAAGGAGCTAAAGCCTTGTAATCCTTGGCCGTGAACATGGCCGAGGTGTGGTGGCTCTTGACTGCAAGCATGCAGTGGCCGTGTGAGAGGGGCCAAGGAGGCTAGTGGCCATGAGAAGGAGGTCAAGGAGAGGCTGTTGTGGAGAGGTTGACTAAGGAGTAGGTTTGTTGCCAATGGAGCATACACCATCCTGCGGAGAAGCTGCCATAGGGTGGGTGTGGTTGACGATCACCCCAGAGGAGGCAGAAAATCCTGACGAGTCTCCTGGTGGCCGCTGGAAGTCCTATCTTGCCCTGGGCGGCCTAGGCCATGGAGCTCCTGCCGAGCCTCTTCAGTGTACGTAGTTGGTGCGGGGAGGATCTCTGCCAGAAGGAGGTGGTTGTATACTAGTCCATTGAGGACAGATGACGCCGACAGCCACAAGGTGACCACTGGCGAGGTCCTAGTCGCGCAGCTACCGGACAGGAGCACTGCCCCTTGGACGAGTCGTGTTGCACATGGGATTACGCCGCTAACGGATACTTGCCAGCAGACTCCAGCGGGTCTACCGTTAGAAACCGCCGGTGCTCTGAGCGTGGGCCACTGGCTGGGAGGTGTTGCGATCTCTTGGGTGCATGGCAATGTCCACCCGAGTGGTATGTTCATGGCACTATTCATTCCATGCACGGCCACTTGTTCCAGTGAACTGTTCGCATGCACTGGTCACGTGCAAAGTGCACTCTAGGTCCCTCCTTGCAGTTCACATGATTGTTCTGTATATCCCGACCTTTTTTTCCTTACCTACCGTGATGACATAGGTAAGTATTTGCAGTCCGAGGGGCTAGGGTGTTTAGGTTCCAGGCCTTATACATTGTGTGCATGTAAAGAACTTAAGTGCACTGCACTTAATTGCTTGGCCGAGGAGAAGTTCACTCGCCTTCTTTTTTTTTTTTTTTTTGCAGCAGTATTCTTTATAAAAATAAAAGTGGGAAGATTGAAGATACTTATCTGTAAGGGTTTCACCTACTCCTTCGATATGAGCTCCTCATTTTCTTTGCAAAGCGTTTGCACTTCGTCGGTCAACTCCGTCACCCATTCCTCCTTGGCTTCCTCTGTGTCTCTTCCGAGTCACCTGGAATGGGTTGCCGCAAGAATATGAAGGACACGCAAGATCTATTACGATCCCAAAGACGATGCCACTATTGATGTCGTATTTTGCACGCCCTTGGGCCAAGACCCGGCAACTCAGGTCTTCGCAACTAGACCTCGATTGATGTTGTTTAAAACCCCCGACAATGGTCCGGTGTGGTTGTAAGGTGTCGATTCATACATCCTTGGCAATGAGCAATATTTAAATGCAGTAAATAAATAGAGATTAACACACAGATCTACATGGATCGGCACTAGGCCTACATCCACAGGGGTTTGGGGAGGGAAGATTCCACTATAATAAGCTTATTTACAATATCTCGCAATCTCTCATTTATCATTGTACAATGAAAGCTGTAGAGCTATGTGAAGGAGAAGTTCTACCTAGAGCTCTCTAGCTAAAGAAGAAGTCCCCAAAAAGAGTGTGTAAAACCTAAAAGTCCCAGAGATCCGATCAAGAGTCCCGAATCTGTGGGCTTTCATTGCCTTTTATCGCCTGCCATCCACTTGCTTTAAGTCACTTCCATACTTTTTCTCTCCTGGCTCCTCACACCTTATTTTATGTCAAATCACCAATTTTTCTCTCCTGACATTGTTTTTCCCTCATTCTATGCTTACACCTCCATGCCACTCATTTCTTGTCCCTTACTCTTCTTTATTATTTGATCTTCTAGTGAGCCCCCCTCCCTTTTGGCTGGGCCCAGGATATACCATGGGCAGGGAAAAAATCCCCTAACAGTTACGTTGTGGTTTGAAATTTTGTATAATTTGTTGTTCATTTCAATGATTTGTTGTTTGCATTTCAATGATTTCGGCTTTTAGGCTGCAAAATTTAGTAATTGAGGGATTTAGATTTTGAAAAAATCAGGTCCTTTTGTTCCAAACAACGTTCACTTGACTGTCGCTCAAGCAAACAACACACAGATTGTTTGATCGAGCCTTTGCTCACTTGTGGCTCGAGCGAACGTCACACTGACTGTTTAATTTTTTTGTGTTTTATTTATTTTTAAAATCACAAATACAACTAGACACATATGTTTTTCCTTTTCAATGTATTTCCAATTTGTAGTTAATTTTCATAATATGTTAAATGACGATTGTTTGTTAATTGTTTCAGATTATTTGAATAGAAAATTATGGATGCTACACCATCTCGTCGCAATTCTCCACAAGAGGATGACGAACAGTAGTTGGTGTCACCGACAAGTACTTCGGGCCATAAACCCCCATTGCCTATCCAAGTAGTCGAGTCTCAATAATTTTAGAATATATTAATATGCTTAATGTCTAAGGGAAGGTAACTGGTATTTAAACAAAGCACATTAGAGTTGCATGTGAAATTCTTCATAGGAATCAAATGGCAACCTAGATTCTAACATTAATGACATAAAGTTTACAAAACAGAACCCAAAATGAAGTAGTGAAATGGTATGGGTTGGTCACAAACAGTGAAACAAAGCATCTACTATGTCAAATTCTAGGCACACTAAAACGGCTTTGCTAGATTGATTAGTAGAAGTACCAACTCAAAGTTCACAAAACAGATATCAAAGAAGCAGTGACTATGTATGGGTTGCTCACTGACAGTGAAATAAAACATAAGCATATCAACAAAAAGGCACAATGAAATAGCAAAGCTGGATTGAATAGTAGAAGGCATAGTTTCATAAAATAAAAATCAAACAGGCTCAAATGCTCAACCCCAGTGAAACAAAGCAGAATGTCAACTTCGTAGCACACTTAAATGGCAAAGGTAGATTGAATAGCATAACACATCAATTTCACAAAACAGAAATAAAAAGAACCAAAATCTGTATGGATTTATCACTGACAGTGAAACAAATTGCATGTTAAATTCGTAGCACACTGAACTGACAAAGCTAGATTGAATAGCAGAACACATCAACTTCATAAAACACAAATCAAACAACCAAAATTTTTCATTGATTATACAAAACTTTTTCCAAAACCTGCGAGAAAAATGTCATTATAGAAACCCTAGAGAAGCATACACAGAAACCAATCTGTAATAGTGGGCTAGGGTTATCAAGATCAACCTCAACATTCAACAATGGAGTTACAGAGATCCAAAATGATAGATCATAAATGAAATGGACAACAAAGAACCAAAATGGGGCATGTAAAATTCGTAGCGCACTAAAATGGCAAAACTTTTTCAATAGAAGAACACATCAATTTCACAAAACACAAATAAAACAACCAAAATCTAGCCACTGATTATACAAATTTTTTTCCAAAACCAGCGAGAAAAATGCCATTATAGAAACCCTAGAGAAGCATACACAGAAACCAGTCTGTAATAGTGGGCTACAGTTTTTAAGATCAACCTCAACATTCAACAATTACAGAGACCCAAAACGGTAGAGGAGAAACGAACTGTAAGCACAATTTCTCTTAGAGCTAATAGCATGAAGAAGAGACAAAGACTGTGTGTGAGTTTGTGAAAGATGAAACCAAAATTCGTGAGGTTTTTCAACCTTCATGAGAGAAAATTTTACCTATTTTGTGAAAAATGACAAAGCAGCTGTCGTGGAAGGGGAGGGTGCGAGAGAGACGATCATTGTTCTTTCATGCGAGCGACATCGAAGCTACGGGAGGGGAAGAGAAAGAGGGACACTCAAAAATAATTAAAAATAGGAAAGGGAATGTATAGTGGTTCCCCATAGATGGGGAAGCATTGTACATAGCATAAAGTGAAACCCCAAAATCGGGAATCGGATGAGAGGAGGAAATAAGAGTTTCCCCCAAATAAATTTCTAAAATTTGGAGAATAAGTGTGTATAAGGAGCCGGATGCCAGTGCTCTAAGAGCACTCACATTGGGCTCCCAAGAATTTGTCAAATTTTACGCAAATATTATCTTTTCCTATTTTAACTATTCTCCCTCCCAAAACTTCCTACATCACACTCTCTATTCTTTATCTACTCTATTAAAATAATTTTTTTATTATTACTTCTAATTCATTTATTTTCACATTTTTTTAACTACTCTGTTAATATTTGTCTTCCTTATGTTTTAGACAATCCATCTCTAACATAATTTTAAAAAAAAATATATTAAGTATTTATCTTTTGCAAAAATATGTAATTTTGTAATAATAATATTTTTTTAAGAAAAATCTTATTTTTCAAATGATCAGTTTTAGAAAAAAAAAAACGATCATTTCATAACTAACATTTTTGTCAAATTCTAACCTTAAAAAAATCTGAAAACTTTAAAAATAACATTTTTTTTTTCATTTTCTAGCCGTCATATTTTCAACCTAATAATTTTTCTGTTTGCAATGGTCAAAATTTTGAAGTTCTTGGGCTTTTCAGTGGTCATATATTAGTGTATAAATAAGTGATTTTGTTGTTCTAATCACAATTTAATTTATTTGTATTAATATAACTTTCTTCAGGATTAATAAAATAGTTTTTGCGTTGAGGGTTAATAAAATATTAATATAAATGAGTTTTTGGGACTAAAGTTATTGAGCAAATTTAGAAATTCATTGTTACAAATTTAAAATTGAGAAATGATATTTGCAATCCTAAGATATACAAGCCTCGTGCACCCTTTTTTTATTTACAAAAAAAAAAGGGATAAATCTAGGACTCACATAAAAAAATTATTTTTTTAATAATAGATCCCACTTAAAAAAAATGCACATGACATGCATATTCTAAGACTATATCTAGAGACAAACTGGAAAATTATATACTTTACTCCCTACTTTACTTAGCCGAATGTGAGACAATTTTTTGCCAAAGTTAATCGATTTTCCTGATCATATTTTGGCAAACCGATGCCATAACTAGTAGTTTTACGTTATGGCCCAAGTTTTCCTTTGTATTATTGTCTAATTTCCGTTAAATCTAAAGGAAAACTTTGAATGAGTTTTGGATGTTGAAGTTGGGCTCCATTTTTCTATTGTTTCTTGTTGTTCTTTTCAAACACAGGTTTTTGGCATTTTGCTAGCTTAAAGGTCCCCAGATTTTGATTGTTCAATCGACTTTATAGGTTTATGCGACATATTGGAAGACAAATGAGAAAAGAGGTCCCCAGATTTAGTTGTATTGCAAAATTGAAGGAGTTCTACCAGAAAGAAGAGAAATGTCAAAGTTAAAACAGTCACTACACCAAATATCAGCTCACAACCATTGTAGCTCCAGACGTGCAGTACAGTCACGTAACCACGTCCATTGCTCTGCACCTTTTATAACAAACTCTTGTACCAAACCTCAATTTTTCCATACTAGAATATTCTAGACTCTGTACAAAGTCGTAAAGCATAACGCCTATAAAAGGCACTGTTTGTAATACTATCTTCAAATAGTGAAATATATACAAATAGTATTATTCAACTTGGTATCAGAGCACCATAGGACAAACATCTATGGCTTCTTCTTCTTCTTCCTCATCCAAATCTGTCTCATGCCATCACAGTCAAACTTACACCTGAAAACTACCTCTTATGGAAGGTATAATTAGTCTCGTATCTTCGTGGGCAATGCCTCTACAAATATGTAGATGGGTCCTGCCCTCCTCCAAAACCTATACTCTCCGACTCCACCCCAAACCCAGCTTACGAATCATGGTTTGAATATGATCAAATGGTAATGTCTGTTCTCATTTCTTCTCTCTCAGAACCTCTTATTGCCCAAGTGGTTGGTTGCAATACTACTCGAGCCGTATGGCTCTCTCTGGAGTCCTCCTTTGCGTTTGTTTCTCAAGCCGCACCAAATATCAGCTCACAACCATTGCAGCTCCAAACATGCAGTACAGTCACGTAACCACGTCCATTGCTCATTTCTCATCCAATTACTCTCTTGATACCAACTGGTACCTAGATGCTGCGGCCACAAATCACATTACCAGTGATTTAGCAAACTTGAATATGCATGCTTCTGAGTATTATGGCGATGAACAGCTCCGTGTTGTTGATGGATCATCCATACCTATATCTCACACTGGTTCTGTCTCTCTCCCTTTTTCTAATTCTACCTTTCTTCTCAATAAAATTCTCTGCGTCCCTTCCTTTTAGAAAAACTTAATTTCAGTACGACAACTTTGTATTGATAATAATGTCTCATTTGAATTCTTCTCTGATTCTTTTTCCATCAAGGAATGCATCTCGGGACAATCCTCCTTCAAGGAACAACAAATAATGGACTCTACTCCTTCTTTCCGTCCACGCCTCCATCAGCTCAAACAAGTTCCTTTTCAGTTCCTCTTTGGCACTCTCAACTCGGCCACCCATCTATCAAGCTAGTCAAATCAATACTTAGTCAGCATCGTCTTCAATATTATCCTTCTCTGTTACCTGTATTTTGTGACGCATGTGCAATGGCAAAATCCCATAAAATCCCAACTCACTCATGGATAAACTGATCCACAGCTCCATTTCATCTTATTTTCTCAGACTTATAGGGTCCCTCACCACATGTATCTCATGATAGATTTAAATTTTATATTAGTTTTGTTGATGACTTTTCTCGATATACCTGGTTATTTCCCTTTAAAACTAAGTCTCAAACTTTTGATACATTTGTTAAATTTAAAACTCACGTCGAACTTTAATTCAATACCAAAATCAAACAATTCCAATCAGATTGGGGGGGTGAGTTTAGACCATTCTCTGATTATCGAGCATCATGTGGAGTAAAACATCGTGTTACATGCCCCCACACACACACTCAAAACAGTATCGTTGAGAGAAAACATCGTCATATAGTTGATACTGGGTTGACCCTTCTAGCCCATGCCTCACTACTGCTCATGTTTTGGAATTATGCCTTTATTCATGCCGTGTATTTAATTAATCTCTTACCCTCCCCTTCTCTCTCAAAAATTCCTCACCCCACTTACTTCTATATAATAAGCAACCTGATTAAACTGGTTTACGTGTCTTTGGTACTAAGTGTTGGCCTTTAACCTTCTCATATAATGCAAATAAGTTAGCTTATAGATCAATTTCATGTGTTTTCCTTGGACTTAGCCCTTGCCACAAAGGCTTTATTTGCTACAACATTCACTTGGGCCGAATATACATTTCAAAAGATGTTAAGTTTAATGAATCTAAGTTTGCTTTTGCCCATCATCCAAAGCCCACACCTGTCTCACCACCCACCCATATGGCCCTACCCATCTTTTACAAACCCACTCCATCATCGTCTCCTTCTACATCCATTCTGGGCTCGCCACCATCTTTTCCCTCAACATCTTCTCCTTCTCCATCTCCATTATCAACATCACCGAGCTCTTCTCCGCCTGATCCTCAACTACATGCACACCCAATGTTGACTAGATCAAGCACCAACACATCCCGACCCCGTCAGTTCACAGATGGCACTATAAAATAGCCTCTTCCCCATGCCCATGTCTCTGCCATTAACTCTGTTCCTGAAACTCCCTCACGTTTTACAGTTACACAGAAATTCTCAGAGTGGCGCGAAGCAATGGTAAATGAATTCAACGCACTTCTGGCAAATCAAACGTGGTCTCTCGTTCCTGCATCTCACGCCACCAACACTGTGACCTGCAAATGGGTATTTTGAATCAAACGGTTTGCTGATGGCTCCATTGAGTGAAGAAAAGCTCGCCTCGTCACCAAAGGTTATCTTCAACAGCCCGGCATCAACTTTGATGAAACCTTCAATCCAGTAGTCAAGGCCACGATAGTTCACATGGTCCTTGCTTTGGCAGTTTCAAAACACTGGTCCATGCGGCAGTTTAACGTGCAAAATGCATTTTGCATGGTCCGCTTAATGAAACTGTCTTCATGTCCCAGCCCCCTGGATTTTCTAATCCCAAATTTCCATCTCATGTATGCAAGTTACACAAAATCATTTATGGCCTTCATCAGTCCCCACGGGCTTGTTATTCTTGGTTGAGTGGTCGTCTTGTGGACCTGGGTTTTAAAATCTCTACAACAGATCCTTCATTGTTCGTCTGCGTGGCTAACTCTTCTACTCTATTTGTCTTGGTCTATGTAAATGATCTCTTGATCACAGGATCTTCTACTCTATGCAGATCCGATCTTGTTGCTGCACAACGAAGTGACTTTCCAATCACTAACCTCGGCAACTTGAAATTCTTTTTGAGCATAAAAGCAACGTTTAATTCTCAAGGATTACTTCTCACTCAGCAGAAGTATATCAATGATCTACTTTACAAGATGAACATGCACTTTGCAAAACATGTGAAATCACCTATGGCCACTTCTGACAAACTAAGTGCATTTACAGGCAACCTTTTTTAAGACCCCACATTATACTGAAGCACTGTTGGCTCATTGCAGTACCTATCGTTCACACGGCTAGATCTCGCATTCGCTGTCAGCAAGGTATGCCAATTCATGCATGCCCCTCGCATACCTCACTGGCAGCAGTTAAGGGCATCCTACGATACCTTAAGCACACGTCCACTCTTGGCCTTCAGCTCTCTACTTCTTCCTCTTTCAACATCACTGCATTTTCTGATGCCATAACAAAATTATACTTTTTTTCCTCTTTCTTCTATAAGAGGGCTTTTACTTCCCTCACCTCCTTTCTGTGTGGTTTCTCTCACTGCAGTAAAAAGTATTTTCTGAATAGTTTTTATTTTTGGACGGAAGAAGAAATTTATCCCAAAAGCAGCTGAAATTTCAATCAATTAGTTTTGAAAAATTCTTCTCATCAGCTACTATTCACTATCCCACACCCTCACATCCTATAAAAAACACTCTCACACCCTATGAAAATACTCCCACACCCTATGAAAATACTCCCACATCCTATGAAAAAAATCTTATAGGTGTGGGGTGTGAAAGTGATAGTGGCTGATACATAGAATTTCTCATTAGTTTTATTTGATACAAAAAAGAAATCCTACATAATAAGATAATAAATATCTTTGTTCTAGGGTACACCACACATCATCTATATAGTATAATTTAAAATTTAAAATTTCAATCTTACAAATCAAATTATATCATATAGATTGTATAGGATGTAAATTGGCCTTTAGAATAGCATTTCTAAGATAATTAATATTAAAATATAAACAAACTTCTTTCTTTATTTGTTCTATCGATATTGAACAAGTAGGTAAATTTTTGTTGAATAAAAAGTTTTTGGGACAAGTTTTGTCCCACAAAAAGGCCTTTTGTTGTAGTGTTTTTCTAGTCATTTTTATATATCAGTCCACCTTTCCCTCCATCTCCTTCTTCTCCTCCATTTTTTATCCTTCTTTTTTCTTCCTTCCCACCGATTTTTTGCCACGAGACTTGCTATTTTGGGACTATCAGCCACTGTGCACCACCTTTATATCTATGCCGAATTTTAGAAAAATCTCTTTGATCTTTAGCTATAGGTCTCGTAGACCTTGCTTGCTATGGATGTTCAATGAACAATGATCTCCTCCAACCCATGGGTCGATCGTACATGAAAACGGCAAGAACATTATTTACCTTAACTTTGAAAGAAATGTTTGGTGAGCAACTCCTTTATTAGTAAGGTTGATAGGAAAAATCTATTGGATTTGGAGAATTTGAGGATGTCACATCTCATGTCAAATTTGTTATAAAAATTTAACAAAAAGAACCTACTTGTGGTTATTGGAGAGAAGAGTGCAGCGGTTTGATCTTTCACATCTAATATTTATTCTTTAAAAAAACGCACATCAATGAAATGTATAGAGTTAAAATGAATTTGGAATAGAGGCTATAACCTATATATAATACAATACCCCACTTCCAATTTTGCTCATCATAAAATAATGGAATTGTATGTCTCTAATGAGTCTCTACACATAAATTGTGTATGTACTACTTTAATATTCTTGTTCTAACCAAAATCATGAGCTTCTAGAGATGTATCAATAGTCCAATTATGTCATTTTATTAATCATACTTATTGGGTCTTACAATAGGCCGTGATTCTCGATTTCCCATCTCCCTCGCCAAGTCACCGAAAGTCTCTCTCTCTCTCTATCTTTTAGGCTCACTTCATTTTGGTAAATCTCTCATCCCTCTTTATGTCTCATGAATTGTTATTCCTATGTGATTAAGTTGTGTATATTTTGATGTATAATGGTTGATAGATTTTACTCAAGAGTAATGACATATATGTATTATGAAGGACAGTTGCAAGAAATTGATGATATGGACAGATTTTGTGTATTGAATATATTGGTTATGATAAATAAAGAAGAAATGATGTATTGGTTGGGATTGCAATGAAGTTGTAAGTGAAGCTTGAAAAACATAATGGTTGTGTTCATTTCTATATGTGGAAAGATTTGTATTTATTAAATGTGTTGTATTGGTGAGGATGAAACTAGTAAATCAAGTTTGTGCTTTGATGGATTGTATGTTGGTCATAGGTGATAAATGAGTTAGGAATATGGGTTTATTTAGTTGGATATATATAGTGGATAGGTTTTATGAATATTGAATTTATTGTGTATGAATGACACTTGGGAAGCCATATCTGAGTGTTTTTGCTTAGTTGTATATGCATGCTTGGTTTGGATTTCTTTATATATTTGGATGTGAGGAAGTGAATGGGAACTTGAGTTAATTACGTGGGATTGAATTATATATGAATGGAGGAAGGGAATGATGGAGTTGATAGGATTGGTGTTTTGGACTTCAAAGTGAAGCATGGATATTCACTTTAAAGTATAAGCTCATTGGTTTAAATTGACAGCAACTATTCCTTGGTAAACTCATCTTTCCCTTGCTTAAATTAAGTTGGATGTGAGTGTTGTAATTAAAGAAATTTGTAGATGGGGTATGGTGTCATGGGTTGAATTGTAAGTGAAGTATGGCTAAAGTTGTATATATCAAGATTTGGTGAATTGTATGTTGAACTTAGGTGGTAAATGGATAGGGAACATGTATAGTTTAGTTGGTTATATTTATTTGACAAATTCGTAGTATGAATGATGCATTTATAGAGGAAGGGTATTGAGAATTTTGTAGTTGAGTTGAATTGATGTAAATGTTGTGACGAGCCATGAAGTTGAATGTTGGAAATGTGACATCAATGGATAATAAGCTATGGCTTTGAGCTTAAGAAAATGATGGTAAAGAAATGTGTTGAGGATGGATTGAACCATTGAGCTGGTCTAAGTGAAGGAGGTTTAAGTAGAGAATCAATTGAAGGTTACAACCGCGTGGAAGGGAAGACACTTAGAGTTAAGAGTATTTTGAATACACAAGTCTGTCTTTCATGTTCTAATATAAATGAAAAGGAAAGTATGTGAATTTATACTTATTTGTAGGTTGCCATCTAACACGCATATGAATAGAATGCATGAAATAAAAATGGCACAGAGTCCTAGTAAGTATTATGTTCATATCGTTATAGAGTTTTATAAATGATATGAAAATGAAAACAAAATGTTTCTTTTTATGAAAATAAAATGAAATTCTTTGATTAAAAAAGATATTTTTTATGCAATAAAAGGAAATGAAATGCTTTCTTAGAAATGAGAATGTTTTATAAATGAAATGGTGTTATATGAATATATGCTAAAGTTTTAATGCTTTGAAGTATATGTATGTAATGGCCTTTCATTGACAATCCCTTTTTATGCATCTATGTGATAAATGTATGCATGATGAAATGGATGTTATATGTAGTAATTTTTCTCTTTAAGATCCATGAAATGAAATGATGATATTTTACGCTCTATGTTATGAAATGATGTCTTATAAAATCAAATAACCTGATGAATGAAAAGAATGAAAAGGAAATAACTAAAACTAATGAAATAAAAGAAATGAATGGAAATAAAATGAGTGTTTTAATATATGAAGTTAAGTAACAGCCAATGATTGAATAAATGATGATATCAATAGACTAGCTAAATTGTAATGTCGAGTAAGTAGTACTAGTAGTACACCCAGTATTGCCCCCTAACTGAAAGGGATTCCCAACCAGTGGCCACAGGTTGAGTCCAAGTCCAAAAGACCACTAACCTAACACACAAGGGCATAACAGTGTGTACAAGCCAATGAAAAGTGATAACAGTTAAATTGACAGATATGAAATTGTTTAGCTCTTTATGAAGGAATGTACAAAGTATGAGAAATATTTTTATGAGAAAGGAAAATATTTTTAAAGAAAAAACTTAGTATGTAATGTTTTCAAAGGAAAAAATGATTTATGTGATGTAGGTAGAACCGTAGAGGAATGAAGAATGTATGAGTAAAGATCTATGTTAGTATATGTTTATAGTATGAAATAATGCTTAATGAATATTCGACTCATTTTATTTTTATGAGCCCCACACAGGAATGAAATGAGATGAAGCATCAAGACGGACATGGCTCAAGGAAAATGTGACAGAAGCCTAGACATGTTTTATGTAATGTATGAACTCATATTTTGTAAAATGGACTTTATAATTTAATTTAATGAATTTATCTGCAAACTTTCTTTTAAATTTAAAATGCATGTTTCAATTTTTAACTATAGAATCTTTTATATCATGGGGAGGAAATACATTTTTTTTAAAAGTTTAATAATTTGTCTCATTTTATAAATATTTCTTAAAGCCCACCACGAGGACGAGCATTATAATCTTAACCACTATCTTTGTAGTGCGTGACGCACGCATGCACTATTTTTTATTGATTTTTTTCTCGCTATCCTCCTTTTGGCTCTCTCTCTCTCCTAATAATCAGTTATTAAAAAAATAAAAAATTATATATCTACAAATACATTTCACAAACTAATGTGGTTCATATATATGATGAGTTAGATTGTAAATTTCTTTTATAGTAAAGTAAATATGACGTATCATATCATTAAAACACATCAGTTTGTGATATTTCTTTATAAATCTAACACTTCCGAAAAAAATGAAACAAGATACGACAGTTTTAGCCTTTCAGGGAGGTTTTTTCTTATTTAGTTTTTCTTTTTTTTTTTAAACCTGGCTACATAGCTGTTGCACTTTTAAGTTATATAGAAAAAGAGAGCATACTCTCATCCCTTTATATCATTCTTCCCCTAATTAAGCAAAATTCCATTTTGAGCATTGTATGACAACAACATAAATGTAGTACTAACAATTACACATTTTACGCATGTCTCAACTCAAGACGCGGTTTATGAATTATTTTCTTCTCTTTTTTCTTTCTATCTATACCTTTTTCTTTTTCTTTTTTTGGGTGTAACCAAATAGAAAGGCACTACTTAGCAATAGCAACAGCAGAATTAGCAATTTTCGGGTACCCAAATGTCACATTCTCATGTGACGGGTTACTATGACGTTTTGGTGACTTTTTTGCCACAAAAAACAAAGATTTCGTGACAATTATCCATTTGTAATCACAAAAACCACTATCTGTTGACTGTTGTAGCGCATCTAGTGCCTAAATCAGAATAATCACTTCTACCGAAGTCTCTCTGCAAACCTTTTTATTATTATTATTGGATAATTGTTCTTTAACAAGGGCAAATGGATTAGATCAGGAGAACTAATTTCAAAATCATCACAAGTTTAAATTTTAAGTTGATCAATACTAATTAGTCTAGTTCAAGTAATTGGTGTTACAAAGTACACATAAAGTTACGTCAGTTTTCTGAGATTATTTTTATGTACATAATTCATTTGTGACTAAAATATTTCTAAATGCTGAACATGTAGGAACTTAATTTCATGACATGAGAATTAATTGCTAAAGAAAAAGAAAATTGATACATAAAAAAACACCTAGACTACAACTTAGCATGGATGGCCACAAAAGTTAAAAAGTGCTCCTACATACATGTGTACACGCAAAAACCACCCCTCATGGCCTCCCACCACATGATGGCTCATCTTCTCATGACTGGCTTCGATCCAGGCCTTTTAACTTATCAATTGATGGCCAATGAATTAGTTGTGACCTTCCCTTGCATCTTCCCTTCCCACGTGTGAATTTAATGTGCTCCCATGGCTTTGACACGTGCAATGTCTGGCTAGGATTCACATGACTTTTCTTCAACGCAAGCTGGTTTCAGCAAGATCAGCCTATCAGAGACAACGTCATCCCAGATCTCCTTGAAAGCTTTGAAGATAACATCATGGTGGCAAGGAGAATTCAGCTTAAGAAAGCAATTAAGAAGCTCTTGGAGATCTTCTTTCGAGTACATCTCTTTCTGCAGGATCATCTGCAGCATGGAATGCCGGAAATCTTGATAAGGATCGCTGGAATCCTTCTCGACGGCGATGCTGTTGATGATTTTTTGGCACGGTTTGGGATTCTTTGAACTCCTAATCAGATCGGTTTCGGCTTCAGAAATTGAGGTGGAAGTGAAATCTTCTTCGTCCATTGAAAGGCCGCCATTTCTGTCGCAGGAACTCGAGGAGGAAATGCAAGGCTTTGGGTTCTCGGCAGGACTGATGGTGGTTTTTGGCTTCTGGGTTGGCTCATGTACATCTGAGGCTTTTGAACTGCCACAGCCACACCCTGCATTGGATCCAAATATGGTTCTGAGAAGCTTTAATTTCTTGGTGGAAGACATCACGGAGAGAGAGAGAGAGAGAGATGAACCCTTTTGCAGTAAGCCCTCCTAAAGGCTTAGAGATCAGAGAGAGAGAGAGATAAACGGTGCAGTTGTTAGGAGTCGTTTTCAGTACTAATGGCTTGTGGTTATAACAAGGAAGTGAAGATGATAAAGGGTGTGTTTTTGGGTTGGCGTCCACTTCTCGCCAATGTTGTTTGTTGAGAGTTTTACGGGTGCATTTGCAAA
This sequence comes from Pterocarya stenoptera, assembly GCA_003123785.1. Lineage (NCBI taxonomy): Eukaryota > Viridiplantae > Streptophyta > Magnoliopsida > Fagales > Juglandaceae > Pterocarya > Pterocarya stenoptera. The sequence goes on from QEOT01002566.1 coordinate 112,934, forward strand.
GATTACATATTAATATTTAAGTTTTGTTGGAATCATCGGGTACTGTATGTATGCATGTGACGATCCTCGACATCATGGGACCCTCACGATAATTAAGATTCTTTATTTATTTATTTATTTATTTATCTATTTATCTGACTTGAATAAACAATAATAATAATAATAATAATAATAATATATTAATTAAAGAGGTCTATTTTAAATTAATCTTTAATAATTATAAAATCCCATTCGATTGCATATATATATATATGGGAATTGTTTCGAAAAAAATAAAAGAAATTAAGGCAAGATATGTTTGTTATGGTCATCTCAAATTTGAATTTTTAAAGCAAGCTGTTCCGATGGTTGAGGAAGGTATTAAGTTATGATGATGTTGATGATGATGAAAGCTAGCTTTGAATTAATAGTAAAATTGCGAAGGACTTTGTGAATAGATAGTTATTCAAGAAAGGGTAATAATACACTTATACTTTATTTATTACTATTTTATTATCTAATTTTTTTTTTCTCTTTTTGTTATTTGAATCTGGATTAAAAATCCTAGAATATGACTTTTCTTGCATAATTTAAAATAAATAAATTCAATCAATCAATGTAATCATATAATTTAATTAAAAATAAATTTAATTTTATAAAAATTGACTCAAAAAAGTAAAAGAATGTCAATTTTTATAAAATTGAATTTATTTTTAAGTAAACTACATTATTATATTAGTTAATTAAATTTCTTTTCTTCTAGATTATACAAGAATGTCATTTTATGAGATTTTCAATCCATATTCAAAAAGTAAAAAAGAAAAAAAAAATAACTGGATAATAAAGTAGTGGTAAAGGAAATGTAAGGTTATCATTACCCTTCAAGAAAATTGTTTTTATTTGTTTAAATGACACGCAAATATTACTTCAATTCGAGTCAATTAATTATAACGTGATCAACAGATTTATTTAATTTAGGGAATTAATCATGAGGTCAGTACGTAGATCAATCATTCAAAGATTGCTTAATTCAGATGCATTTTATTTTATAAAAATATAAACTTGGAGTGAAGTTAAATTAAAAGGCCTTGACTAATTAATAGATCATTATGATATTTTTTTTTTTTTTCATTTCTTCTATAAGTGCCCATATATATATATATATAGATCATTAGAAGAAATATTAAACAACGGCTAATATATATATATATATATATAATCTCTTCTCATGTTTGCAATTTTAAGACCATTATGAAATTTAAAAAATAAAAAAATGAAAAAAAAAATTGAGGTTTGAATGGGAGAGAGATAAATCCATAAAGCGGGCTCCATATTATTTACTTAATATAAAGATAGTGAAAAAATTCAATTGGGTTTAGACCTTAATTAGATCAGTTGATCAATCAAAAACATTAAGGAATCCAAATCTGATTAGGATACATTTAATATTCAAATTGATCTGAATCTCAATCTCCAAATTAAAAGAAAAAAGAAAAGAGTTGCAACAAGAACTTTCAATTCATGCATGGCTGACCCATTTTGGGCGATCAGAACCATATATATCAAATTAGAAGAAGAAGAAGAAGAAATAAACGTGTTTTTTCTTTTTACTCGATGATAACACCCAAAATTTTAGGCTTTGGGGGAAAAAATTATAATCTAAACCTAGCAAAAGATTCCACAATGTAGCCTTCAAGAAAAAGAAAAGATTGGATAGCCACAATCAAGAACAAACAAGTATTGCATGCATGCATGCATGCTAGCTAGAAAATGTCTCATAAATGCATGCTAGTTATTAGATCATTAATCTCAGTACATATCCGCATGATCATGTCCTCCTCCTCCCACATCATGATTAATAACTCTGAACACCCTATCCAAAGCCTGTGTTATTGCCGTCATAACCTTCCTGTTGAAGAATCTAATACAAGCATTCACCGGAGGCCTTAACTCCTCCCAAACACGGGAAAAAATGCATCGATTGCCGCAGCACGATGATGTTCCCGATACTGGTGTTGGCTGCAAATATGCCCAGGCAGCCCTCTGAACAAGAAAATTGCTAATAGGAATCTCATGAACAGATTGCATGCTCAAACCCCGTGGTGGCGGCTGCCGCGGCAGCAGATCTTTCAGTGAAGTATATGCCAATGGTGGCGATTCTATGATCAGCTCCGAATTGGCAGCTACAAAGGCTGTGTCGTCCAACACCGTTCTTGGGAAGCTTCGGCATTGGAACAGCTTTCTAATGATGAGAGCCATAAAGCATGTCTTCTTCAGGAGTACTTCCAACTGAGTGATCCGGTATTGTTATGAGATTTAGGTGTTTATTTTATTGTTGGGGAGTTGGGAAATTTGAAGGGTACTTTTCAGAATCTGAATATATCCTCTTGAGTATATCTCTTCTAATTTTGAGATAGCAAGTCAACGTTTTGAATTCTGTTTGGTGCTTAGAATTGTAGCACAGGTAGATGACTGATTAGAAGTTACCAATGGCTCTCAAATTCCGATTTTATTGTATATTCTGCGTATAAAAAGCACTAGAATCTCTCTGCAGCTTTTTCTTTCGGTATCAGTGTTTCAGTTGAATTCCGTATATTTCTCACAGAGAGAGATATATATATATATATTTAAATATATATACATATATATATATATACACACACATATACATATATTATATATGGGCAATGCTAGGGTCACAGAGAGTGGATCCTGACACTGTCCACGATAAGGCAATTTCTCTTCTATTTTTTTTTTTTTATCTTTTTATTTCTATTTTTAATCTCCCTAAACATTTTAAAAAATAGAAAAAAAAATCGTAACATTATTTAAATCTATAGGGAGAATCTGTCAATGACTTTAGCATTATTCATATAAATATATATATTATAGAGTAATGCTACTCATCATCACAATTCTCATCATCTTCTCATCATTATTCTATGATGTGATATTAGATGATTGGAGACTATTTATTCTATCTCACTTGTCAACCAATCATCTAATGCCACATGAGAGAATGATGAGAAAATAGATGATAAATAGATTTTTTTCTTTATTATATGTGTGTGGGTCAAATTACTAACTAATTATTTGAACCCTTTCAAATGTCGCTTAATTTATGGTCAAAGATTTTGTTACATGGTCAATACATGATACTTTCTCTTTTATATATAGGATCTAGTTAATATATATTAAGATAAATCATAAATTACAAGATTATTAAATAGAATTATTTTCTTGAAATTTAGATTTCTAACCTAAAGTTGATAGAAGTTACTGATAAATATTAAAAAGAAGAATACTGCTAATGGGGCAGCCAACAGTTACCGTTGGCGTGCCCTCTAGTGTATTTTAAACTTTTGATCTTTTTTTCTTCTATTTCTTTTCAAAATTTTTTAACATTCTTAATCATTAAGAAAAAAATAAAAATAAGTACACAACTTTACTAATAGTCACTTCCTTAACCATTAAGTTAAAAAAAATTAAAATAATCAAGCGGTAAGTTTGAGGGGCTCCATTAGCATTTTCAAAAAAAAGAAATAGTCTAAGAGAAATCAGGGACCCACATGAAAAAATAAC
>QEOT01002568.1:0-13835 GCA_003123785.1 Pterocarya stenoptera
CCGTGTACAGATCTCCGAACTCGTCGTCATCTTCTATTCGAGAGATAGTGATAGAGAGAGACCCTCCCGTTTGCATATTTCATTCATTTCTCTCTCTTTTTTTTTAAAATATTAAATTGACTGCCATGTCAGCTGGTTCCGCGCCGATAGTTGTATGTAGAAGAATTGTTCCTAAAAATATGTTTGGAAATAATTTACATCTCAATCCTATTTTATTTCTTTCCTAAATATCATTTAAACACAAATACTTTAAAACTAATTATCACAATCTTTTCAAACTAATCATTACAACTTTTTCAAAATTTCAAACAAAAATTATATTAACAAAAAATAGATTCTAACAATATTTTAACTTTATAATATTTTTATTTAATTTTTTTTCTCTCATTTCTCAAAATCCAATAAATACTTAACTCAAACTATCTCACTGTTATTCACAAACCATCTTATTAATATTCATAAAATTATATTCTCATCTCATTTCAAGCATCTCTAAGCAATTTTTTCATTAAAGACTCTTCAGACTCCTTAACAGAACTCCTGCCATGTGGCTCTTAGAGCACATGCATTAGTTTAGCCAAATGCCAGTGCATTTCCAAAATCTGCCTAAATATCGAAGAAATGGTCTGCATTGGAGTAGTCAAAGCTCCTTCGCTCCACCTTTGATCTACAGTAAATCCAAAGTCTTCTCCAAGTTTGGCGTGATACTGTTCATAGCCAAAACAAATATTTTTTTCCAAAACTTGTTTCACAACCGCAGAAACCATTTCCCTCTTTTTTCAGTTCCCAACACTCCTCTTTCATATCCTCTTCCTTTCTCCCTTACCGAACCCCATTTCCGATTTGCATAACCTATTTTGTTCCTTCCCTTCTCTTTCTCTCACTCTCTCTTCCCTAGCCGAACACTCCCTCCCTCTCATTCTCTCTATTTTTTCTTTTTCTTTTAGTTCCATTCTCTCTCTCTCTCTATTGAGGAACACTCGGTAGGGACAGTCTTCAATCATTGCAAGAGGAAATTGAAAAAAAAACCAACTATAAATGCTATATTTTAGCTGGTCAATTTCTACCCTACACTGCCTCTCCAAGTCTCTCTTCCCTTGATTTTTATTGTGCTTCACAAGGGTAAATTTCTGTGACCATTCTTCTATTTTAGATTTTTATGGAAGTGTTTGTTTGCTTGATTTTCAGAACTGGCTTGATTCTATGGTGGTTGGGACAACATATGTGATTGTTTTGAGGGTTGCTCTGTGTTTTAGGGTTTGCTCGATTTCTATGTCATTGTTCCTAACCTTTTTCTTCGCTAGACTGTGCTTTGTTTGCTTGGCTGTTTAGAATTTTTTTTGTATTGTTTAGAACCTCTGTGGGTTGTTTTGTATTGTGATTGTTTAGAATTTATTTTAGATGTGATTGTTGGGTAGAAAAAATGTTGGCATAATGTGTTCGATGATTTTAAAAATTATAGATATGCTTGCTGGGTAGAAGAAATGTTGGCAAGATTTGTTTGTTGATGCAAAAACTTATGTCATTGTTGGGTGTGAGAAGGTTTGTCAAAATGTATTTGTTGGATAATTAGGTCGAGAAACAAAATAATTGAGAAATAATAATTTANCAAATTAAGAGAAAACAATTACAAAGTTACATACATAAAATGAACATTGTATCAACATCAAATAACTGAATTACTGAATACAACTGAACTAACTAGTAACTACTAAGTGAGCTATTTGACATTTGGGGTGGGTGGCCAAGGGTGGACGTAATTAGAATTTAGTGCTATCTGCTGTAAGCCATGAGATCATGAAATCTGAAACATTAACAATTTAATAGGAAGACAAATTAGAATTATAAATAAGAAACAAAAATTAAAATTACAAAGAACCATTAGAAATGAAAAAATTACAAACTAAAATCTGAATAACCAAGATTAGATGTGGATCAAGATGAGACATTGAAAATATATCATTTGAATTTTGGTCCTAGGGCTTGGGATTAGGATTGAGGCTTGAGCTGCGCATATGACAATAAGATTATAAAAATAATTAAATACTAAAAATTATATAAATACAAAAAATAATTAAGGGACAACACAAATTGTACAAATCTATGGCAAATGGCAATGGTGGGTCGAGGTCTAATATGATGAAGCCATAGTGCAGCAGAGGTAGACGTCGTCTCATGTATTGCTATAACAAGTAAATTTGAAATTAATAACGATGAAATTGATAGAAATAAAATAAATCAAAATAATAAAATGAAATCAACAATTACCAGATTTAGGCTAATTACCATACTCCTCCTCGTCGGCTTCCTTAAAGTTAAGAACATCTAGAACATGAATTTTCGTCTATGTGATCCAATTATGCGTGCAAATCAATGCCTCCACAATGGTAGCAGACAAAGAATTCTGGAATGGATCCAATATATGCCCTTTGGTACTAAAGGCCGACTCTGAGGCAACGGTACTAATAGGGATGATCAAAATACTATGAGCGGGATATTTCATGTCACTGGTCTTCCACCATGCTAAATTGCTAATATATCAAATTCTGTCGTATATGGGTGAATATCCCCTGTCAAATATTTGCATTGGTTGTATTAATTATTATCGTTACTATTTTTGAGGCGATCGACATTATAATATTAGAGAAATGATACTTAAAGTCATGAGTGCACAAGTGCCACACAATCATTTTGAAAAAAATTAATAAATACGAGATCCACATGAAAAAAATTAATTTTTTAATAGTGGACTTCATTATTTTTCAAAGCGACTGCACGACGCTTGTGCACTCTATGACTGTATATAACATTACTCATTATTATTATGCTCATCATCATTGTAATATTATCATCTTTGTAAGTTCATCTGTAGCTAACAGGTACGAGTGAGAGACACTAGTTGCCCGTCTCTAGAGTGAGAAAGTCTGCCTTCTCTCTAGAAAAAACTCCATTTCCATGAGAGCCATCGCTGGAGAGGAAGGTGGAGTTGTGTCTCTCACCCTCCTCTCATTTTCCTTTTCATTTCTGCACTGTATCCACACTTTCAAAGTAGTGTTTTTTCTCTCCTCTCTCCACCGGTTCAGTTTTGGCCAGATCTGCTATTATCTGGCCACCACCTGCCTACACGCACCCCACCACCCCTTCCTACAGCCACCAATCTACTGGGACAGTGCAAAGTTGCGCCAAAAAGGTTTGCACGTGGCCCTCATGCGTGGCTTGTTTCTGCGCGTGTTCCACACGTGCCGGCACACAACGACGCTTCCGAAGGCAACAAGTGCTGTTCCAGTAGCTTCGTCTTGTCGAGATTTTCCAGATCTGGGCCACTCAGCTTCCTTCCCACCTGCAAGTGGCTGCCACGCGCCATCATAGGTGCGCAGGAATGCAGATTATTGACAGATTTGTCCACTCGATGCTGATTTTTTCCTTATGTTATCGCTTCCCCTAAACCGTGATCTTGATGAAGGGATTGAGGATCTCTCCAAAAATCATCTCAAGACAACAAGCAACAGTGCACCCGCCACTCTTGCCGCTTTTAGCGAAGGTTCCACTGCTACCGGCGGTGGTTCCATTGTTCGCAATCTTTTGCGAACAGCTTATTTCTATCTTTTAAGATGGCGTCTTCTTTGTAGGACATGGGTACTGACGATGAAGAAATTAGTCGTAAAAATCTACTTTTTTTTCTTTTTTATCAACCACTTTGCACTGTTGTTATTGTTCTGAAGTGCTTGTTGGGGAACCTCACTCCCTCCTCTTGTATCATCTTATCTAATGAAATATACTCGCTTAGATCAGAAAAAAAAATTATCATCTTTGTTGTTATTGTTACAGTTATCTGTTTTTTAAATTATCTTTTTCCGAGAAATACAATTGAAACTTAAATAAATTTCTCTTTTATCATAAATCATGTATTCAAGTACAACAACCTAAATGACTGGTGCAATTTACATAATGATCACATGGTTATGTCACATAAAAATCCATTTATGATAAAATAAACGTGGCCATGACTTTATATATGTAAGTGCTACACTGCATTATGATCGAAGGGTAAAAAGGCTAACACCATCCACAACTAAAATGGTGCACTGAAAATTTATATTGAATCTGAAAAAATCCCTCCATTTAGGGTTCTAGAAATGTAGAAAGCCATTCAAGACTTTTGAATATTTGAATTCTTTTAGAACATGAAGCTGGGTGGATTTGTCCACTTCGTTTTGTGCAGTTTCCACATTCAACATGCACATTATAATATATATGATCATATTCAAATCAGTACTAGGCCCTCTTTTAGTGTTATCAAACTAAGCGCGCAGGAACACTGGCCCCACGAACGTCCTACAATGGCTTGAGGATGACACTAACGACAAACTACAGCCTCCAAATAATATTGTTCATTATATCCTAAATCAATTTCATATAGTATATGGTAGGGCACCTCTCTATAAACCTTATACTTGTAGAACTTTGAGACCAGCAAACAATCTGTTATGATTCTGAGTACTAGCTAGCTTTGATGTCCCTCCCATGCGCGCTTGCAATGTGGTTTTTCAATGGCATGGATATAGGCTGCTGATTAATGAGACAATTTAATGGGTATGTATCTCTCTTAATACATGCATTCGCTCTAGATCTACGAATCATTAAACCTAAGCTTTTGATCTGATCTCCATAGCATTATGACTACTAATGCAGAAAAACATAATGCTGACAAAATTTTACTAGCTAAGCTACCTTTTTGCAGCATTATATTATATATTTGACCTCAATGGTATATCAATTGATGAATGCATGATTTATATATATAAAACTACGCCTAGTTCTCATTTATCTCCCATATCTCTTGCTAATAAGATTTCTAAATCCTCGTTTCTTTCACCGAAACCCTTAGTTTAGGGTTCCAATAAAAAATTCGGTTAATCTAGGCATTCGGATTGGAACCCTAAACTACTATAGGGTTCCAATCCGAAACACAAAATCACAACATCAAATATCTAAAACACATGCACAATCAAATCTCTACAACACAGTTCACAAAGACACAATCCCATCCTCCAACTCCTCCATTTAATCCCAACCTTCCTTTGATCACCATAACTCAAAAAAAAAAAAGTTTCGGATTCAAGGCTCAAGTTGACTTACCTTCGGTGACGAAGATGTAGATGGATGGGCATGGCGTAAGCATACGATGGACGGATGGACTGACGGACTGCGACGAAGATGTGAGAGAGAGAGAGAGAGAGAGAGAGAGAAGTGAAAAGGGTTACTGGGTTAGGGAATCAGGGAAAGGGGGAGTTGCGCCCCGGGGGGGTCCTTTCTCTAAACGTCATTTTGGTCTGGGGTGTTTTAAAAAAAAAGGTCACAAAACGACATGGTTTTGTCAAATACAAAATGACGTCGTTTTGTGACATGATAGTTTTTTTTAAAATATAATTATGTATATTATTAATAATATATAAATTATATGCGGGGTGGCCCCCTCCGTCCCCTGCCTCTGCTGGACACCCTAGATGTGGGCAGCTCCCCTGCATCTGCGATGTGGATCTCTCGCCTTGTCCAAGTGGGGGCAGGGTGAATGGGGCGGGGTGCATCGGCCCACTGCCCACCACTAGTACGTTATTGGATCCCTATGTTAGGAGGGCCTTGAATTAAGTGGGTATTGGGTATTGTCAATACCCATAAATCAGTTCAGTCTAGTAAAGTAATAATGGAAGGTACATTGTCAGTTGAGACCAATAAGATTATGGTGGATATTTTTGTATTCTATTGAGCCCATATTCTTAATTAGTGTGGTTTGGATAGTGAGATGAGATGAGATGAGATAGTTTTAGATGAAAGTAGAAAGTTAAAAAATAATATTCTAACATGTTAGAATATTATTTTTTCATGTTAGAATATTATTTCTTTAATATTATTATTGTTTTGAGATTTGAAAAAATTGAATTGTTGAATTATTTTTTATATTTTATATAAAAATTTGAGAAAATTGTAATAATGAGATGAGATAAAATGAGATGGGATGAGATAGTTTCTGAATCCAAATGGCCCTAAATCTATTTGTAAGTCTATTGGTGGTGTATTATAGTATTGAGTAATACATACAATTTCAGGATATTTAAGTTGTGTATATTTCATTTGAGAACAAGTAGAATTTGTCATAAAAAATTAAATTTCTTTATGTACATCTTAAATTTATGCACTTTTTTTAAATAGAGTATGTGGTGCTTACATACTTAAAACTGTAAATATCATTTTTTTTTATAGCATTATAATATGAGAGATCTTATTATTTTGGAAAGATTGAATAGGACTATAGTCAATCAAGCGCGGCTTTCTACATTTTTGGATATTGCCTTAACTGATTGATTAGATCAGTTAGTTTAAATTGTGTTTGACAATTACTATTTATAAATAATTTATTACNTTCAGTCTAGTAAAGTAATAATGGAAGGTACATTGTCAGTTGAGACCAATAAGATTATGGTGGATATTTTTGTATTCTATTGAGCCCATATTCTTAATTAGTGTGGTTTGGATAGTGAGATGAGATGAGATGAGATAGTTTTAGATGAAAGTAGAAAGTTAAAAAATAATATTCTAACATGTTAGAATATTATTTTTTCATGTTAGAATATTATTTCTTTAATATTATTATTGTTTTGAGATTTGAAAAAATTGAATTGTTGAATTATTTTTTATATTTTATATAAAAATTTGAGAAAATTGTAATAATGAGATGAGATAAAATGAGATGGGATGAGATAGTTTCTGAATCCAAATGGCCCTAAATCTATTTGTAAGTCTATTGGTGGTGTATTATAGTATTGAGTAATACATACAATTTCAGGATATTTAAGTTGTGTATATTTCATTTGAGAACAAGTAGAATTTGTCATAAAAAATTAAATTTCTTTATGTACATCTTAAATTTATGCACTTTTTTTAAATAGAGTATGTGGTGCTTACATACTTAAAACTGTAAATATCATTTTTTTTTATAGCATTATAATATGAGAGATCTTATTATTTTGGAAAGATTGAATAGGACTATAGTCAATCAAGCGCGGCTTTCTACATTTTTGGATATTGCCTTAACTGATTGATTAGATCAGTTAGTTTAAATTGTGTTTGACAATTACTATTTATAAATAATTTATTACTATTTATAAATTATTCATTAAATTTTCACCATTTGAGTTTCTCATCCCTAGCTAGATAATTTTTTGGAGTTTGTGGATCATAAATGGAAGCTAGCTACTGCTCTTTTGTCCCATCAATCAAGGTAATAAAAATTATTCAAAATTCTTAATTTCACTTTAATGATTTGGATAATGCTACTCACCCCGCTCAATCATCCCATTTTCCCTTTCTGTTTGACATGGCCCTACAAGTTTGATAGCTTTTTAAATTTTTTTTTATCCCACGTTACAAAGCTAAAACACATCCTCCCCCACTACGGACCTTGGTCTCCTTCTCCCCAGCCCCATCGCCCATCAACTTTGTTTCATAAACCTAGTTTTTGGTTGCAAGCTGCGAGAGTTGCTCTGCCGAATGAGTGAAGAAGGAAAGGCGGGATCAATTTTAGCAATTGAGACGGGACAAGACAACAGAGTGAAGAAAGAAAACTAGAGAAATGCAAACACAATTGCCATTTTCCCTTGGTCTTTACGACTTTATCTATGGTTGCAAAGAAACTAGAGATAGAAATTGAGAGAGAGAGAGAGTTATGAATAGTCCATTCGTAAAAAGGAAGGAGAATGGGGGGAGGAAGACCTCAAAAGTCTATAGAAACATCCATGGGAAGAGTCGTGGAGGAGGAAAGAGTTTGGAGTTTTTTTTTTTTGAAGTAAAAATTGATTTCATAGGAGAGAAGATTAAAGAAACAACCCAAAACTTAACAAAAGCATAAAAACTCCAGCTAGCTATGAATCAGACTCCATAAACATATTTTATAGCCATTTCTCAACTTACAACACTTTTAAGGATAACTATCAAAAAAGGCAAAAATTCAACAAGGTCGCCAATCAAGTCTTAAACTGCCTAACATAATCGAAGACAACAAACTATTAGAATAATGTAATCAAACAAGCTAAATCATACGTCATCATCCTCGCTCTTTTTCTTTGGCTCTTCTTTCTTCTTTTCTTCAACTACAGGATTTGTTCGTGGAACTGAGGTGGAATTGGGATTGAAAAATGAAAACCAAAAATAATAGAAAAGGTATTGAGGTCGGAGATGGAGTTGATTTTGCTATGATGGAGTTGGTTTCGCTGTGCAATGGAGTTGGTTTCGTTGCGGACGGAGGACTCGTTTTGTCTGGGCTGCGATCTAGGTGATCGCAGAGGGAGGAGATGCCGTGGTTTACAGTTGGGTTCATTTGTGGTTTGTAGCGAGGCAAGGGCTGTGACGTTGCTCTGTTTTGTGGTGTGAAAACAGAGTGTGCGTTTGAGTATAGCTTGCGGCGTTGTGGTGGAGAGCCGCAGTGGTGTAGGTGATGGTATAGGGCTGCAAGCGGGCAGTGCTTCCTTGACCATGAGGGCAAGGGGCTTGGCGATTTCCATTTCGATCCTGCAGGAGAAAGCTCGGCAGCGTGCAGTGGTCTGGCTTCTACGAGCTGCGTAAGGCAAGTCTCCATTGGCTCTTTTTGCTGCCCTAGTTTACGTAAGATGGTGGATGAGTTGTCTTTGGCTGAAGGGGTGTCGCTTATGTGGACTGCAGTTGCTGGACCTCACTGTTCATGGCAGTGGGAGTCTTGCGAGACTGCTTTGTTTTGAGGAGTAGGAACAGGGCTTAACCGAGTGGTTTACGGTGGTCTATAGGTGGTGCTTGCAAAGGAGGGAGGTGCAGCATAGTGGGTCTTCACATCCTTGGGGAGCAGTTGGCATGACAGTTAAGTGGGGATTCTTTATGCCTACGAAGTCGAGGGAGGGAATGGAGACAAACTCGTGGGCTGAGAAGCAATGTGGGATTAAAAAAATTAAAAACTATGCAACATGTAATGGCCATGTCAAACGGGAAGAGAAAACAGGATGAATGATCGAAATGAGTAGCATTATCCATGCTTAATTGATTGATAGAGCAGGCACTCCAAGTATTGGTTGCCAATAGTTTCCATTTATTTTTTGGACAATGATATACCACCATCTATATTACAACTTAATTACTACTATATATTAAAATATTAAGATATTTTTATTTTAATTCAAAATTTCTATACTTTCAATAGTTCAAAGTAAATAAAATAATATTTTTTTTATACTTAATTGTAAACAAATTGTAGTATATTTGTTCATATATCATTTTCCTTAATTTATGAAACCTCGTAGATTCCATTCAGCCATATCAAACTCATTACGGGTTCACACTACAAGAAAATGGTCCTATTGCGGCGATTTATGGTCTGTTGGAAAAAATATCGCCGCAATAAGTCATTATTCAAAGCGATTTCTTGGTTGACGCAGCTTCCAGCGAGCGTAGTTTTAGTTTTACCTTTTGCGGCAATTTCAGATGCACTTGCGATGATATTTTTCGTTGCAAAACATATTTTAACTTTTGCACCGATATTTATGATAATAGTGGCGAAAAAAATAGCCGCAAGATGTGAAAACCTTATGCCGACGGACAATTTCACTGCAATTGTGATTTTAATTTAGACAGCGCCAAAACCACATGAGAAAAATCAGATTTCCCTCCAAATCATGAAAACACCTTCATCCCCAACTTCTTCTTCTTCATTTCTCTCTACCTGCACATTAAACAAAACCCAAGCACAAAAATTTTCGCAGTGTCCCTTCCACCAAATGAAACCACTAACAATGGCACTAGCTGATCTAGCCCAGTGGTTCTTGCGTACAAGTAGCGAATTACTTTGCTCCACCCCACCAAAAACCCACTAATCGGCGTCTTCACTCGCAAATGCCAAGGCCATACCAGTGAAAAAAGTTGCAGTTTTTCGACACCTTAAGGCTTTGTTCTTCATCATCGTCAGCCCGTTTCCTGGAGTAGTGGGTTGGAGTCCATTTTCCATCCCTTTGTCTCTTGATCCACTCGGTTGGACTCGATTTTCCAAGGTAAATTACCCTGTTCTATCTCTTTATGGTTCTTAACGAAACCATTTAGGGCAATTAGAAACACTGGTGTTTTCCCATAATATTTGTGCTTAGGTTTTGAGAAGCACACACATTGGACAATCCCATAAGCGAGAGGAAGTGTTTCTCATGAATATTAATTTCTTTGTTGGCTTTCTTCGACTCTGGCAAACTCTAGAATGCTTGGATGATCCATTAATATAATGTAAAGAGAAAACTAAATTATCCCAATCATTGTGTTAGAGATAACATTAAATCAAAATATTATCCCAATCAAGCGACTTGATTTTTATAATTAACAAATTAAATAATTTAATTTTCATAATGATTAGAATATTTATCTAATTTCACTCCATGTAATTTTTCTATAAATAGAGATTTATGTTTCATATTCAATCACAACTGATAATAGTAAAAATATAAATCTTAGGCTATGTTTGGTTGTTAACCAAATTCAACTATTTTCAAACCAATCATTGATGAGACCTGTTAATGTAAAAATGAGTGTGTTGGTATATCTTGTGAAAACCTTTATAAAATTGTGTTGTAACAAGTGTTTTAGTGTGTCGAAGTGAAAATGGAGCCAACACGGCTCTAGCAGAACACAAGCATAAGTTTGCTCGACATGGCTCGACACATTGCTCGAGCGACATTCAAAACAGAGAGTTTGCTCGACATGGCTTGACACACTGTTCGAGCAAAAATCAATCCAAAGAGGTCGCTCGACATGGCTCAACACTCCGCTCGAGTGAAATTCAATCCAGAGAGTTCGCTTGACATGGCTTGACATTTTGTTATGCCTTTTGTAGGGTTCAGAGAGCAAAAAATAGAGCCTTCTTCCAAGAGCACTTGATAGATTTTCTCCCCACATTCAAAGTTGAATTTCTCTTGGAAATTATACCTTCACCATATCACACTCAAGATAAAACACAGGTGAGTCCATTGGAGTGGACGTGTTCGTTGGCCGGAAGGTTTCTGGAGCTGCATGGATGCAAAGATCAAGAGATTCTTGTGGGACACTATAGAAAGGTCGGAGTTTTGGCACACTACATGCATGTAGAGATCAAGTAGGTCACTCGTGGTATTGCAGGCCAAGTTTAGGAACTATAAAAGTTTTGTGAGTGTCTCTAAATTGGTTGTAACAAATTATAGTTTCTATAGTAGATTTGAGGTGGTGACTTACATTCCGAGTGATTTTAGATTTTGGAAATGTTCTTCAAATGACTTTCCACTTCGTGACTAAACCTCTATGTTGATTATTTGTGTGATTTGTTTATTTGATTAATTGCTTGCTTGTCATTATTTTCTGTTAGACCAGAAAAGTGGACTACACCTATTCACCCCTTCTGGGTGTTGTATTGGGGTAGAACCACTATATTTTCAAGACCCACTACTTTTTTAACTTTCCATAAAAAAGTTAAATTCATCTCAACTTATTTTATTTATTTTAACCAAAAAAGTTAAATCCATCTCAATGAGGCTCATAAAATGTTACTATTTATAACTCAATTGACCTCAACATTCAAACGCAGGCGTTGATATAAGTTTAACTTTTTTTTATGAAAAGTTAAAAAAATTATATATCCTATTAATAATTAATTTGAGATAAGTTGAGATAAGTTAATAAGTTTGATTCCACACCAAACACAACCTTAAAATCATTGATCCCACTCATCCTCCTCGTGATCGGGTTTCTGAAAATTCTCCTCATTCAAGAAGATTAAACTAATTAGCGGACTACTACTTCAAGATCAGTTATCCAATAATGCATCAAAGTAGACCTAATTAACAATTGACAACTCATGATCGGCCGGGTTTCTGGATCTCCAAAGTCACATTAATTAAGGAAACTGCCGTCTTAAGTAATTCACCACCTTGTCCTTGCCATTATGCTTGATCTCCAATGTACAAGCTAGCTGACAGCTAACGTACAACCATGCCACGTACTGCTGTTTCTTAATTTCCTAACAGATCAGTGTTTAAACTTTAACCATGTAGCATATATACTGCAATTCCAGCTTATTCTCTGTATCATGGATATTCTTCTTGTCATGGATATTCTGCTACTCCTACGTACTTTTCTGATCGCCCATTTGATATTCGCTAAGGCCGTACGTAGCCATTTTTTTAATTGGTGTGAAATACTTTACTTGTTTGGATAAAAATAAATAGGATGGTTTGGATTCAGAGATGAGATGAGATAGTTTATAAATAGTAGAATAAAATATTATTAGAATATTATTTATTATTATTATTATTATTTTAAAATTTAAAAAAGTTGAATTGTTTATTATATTTTGAGTGAAAATTTTAAAAAAATTATAATGATGAGATGAGTTGAAATGAGTTTTGAATCCAAACCACTAATTAATTATTTCTATCATATTCTTAACATGATCTTCTCACATTGGGCTAGACTTTCCCCTTAATGGGTGGGTCTATCATTTGAATATTTAGTAATATAGAATAGAGTATAGAGTCAGAATTCGAATTCAAGATCTCTGCTTTGATATTACTATGTGAAATCACTCACTACTTGTTTTAAAAACTTAAGCTGATGAGAAAAGGTACATAGATTTAATTATTTGCATCATACTCTTAATAGTTGAATGGGCAAATATGTCTTTTCATTTTCTTTAAAAAGTTTCTTATTAGATTCATGCATTGGCTGCATATATAAATATAAATAAATATATATTATATATATGGGTCCAATTTAAAAGAAAATGATATATATAATTATATATATATAGCTTTAACTAGTCTTAAAAAAAAAAAAAAACTTATGAAATCAATCGCTTTAAAGATCGATTTCTTCCCCTAAAATATTGAAAAAGCAGATTTTAACCACCTTTTTTTAAAATAAGACATAGGTTTGAAAAACATGTTTAGTAACGCCTATATTATAAGTCTGGCCTGAGTGTAAATTATGAACAAATAAACCAAATACTTCCTCAAACTTATAACCCAGCTAGCTATATCCATCTTCTACGACATACAACAACAAGCTGTACGACGACATGAACAAGATTATAATTATCTTGTGAATCCTTTAGCAATTTCGAATTTTCGTATTGTTTTGCCATTAAGCTCACGTGCATGGGTAAATCTAGTGATCATGCACGTAGTTAATTCATTAAATCTCAATTTTTATTTCTAATATTTCAAATTTTGGAGACTCTTAATTAAAACGTTTTCAATGGAGTAAACATTAGCATTGACGTATAGGAATTTTTTAGAATACTATAATCTGGAGACTGGAAATTATAAGAGAAACCGTTGTCCTTCGATCCAACCAACATGGCCATGAGCCAAGATGCACGACGCAAATTTCAGCAGCAAATTACGCTAGATCTGGGCATTCAGGCGAAAAGAAATTGCACTGGGCAAGTAGTACCCTAAGTTATGGTAGCTAGGGTGACCATGACCTATATAACTAGCTCGATCAGCAGCTTCCCTTTGATAAACCATTAGCGAGAGACACGCTTACATGTACGTAGCAAGCTCAATCAGTGACAAACATGGTGGTCAATATAAGCTCCATTGAGACCTCATCAAATGGAGTCTGGCAAGGGGATAATCCCCTTGACTATGCCTTCCCTCTCCTAATTGTTCAGGCCACGTTAATCCTCGTGCTCAGCCGCTTCCTCGCTTTTCTCCTCAAACCCCTCCGCCAACCCAAAGTCATTGCTGAGATACTCGTAAGACACCACCTTTCTCTCTCTCTCTCTCTCTCTCTCTCTCTCTCTC
>QEOT01002568.1:14989-62270 GCA_003123785.1 Pterocarya stenoptera
CACACACACACACACACACATGCATGTCTGTGTTGTTGATCATTATCGATGATTAATCTGTCTTTCAGGGTGGAGTTCTTCTTGGACCGTCCATTTTGGGAAGAAACAAACACTATTTGCACCGAATATTTCCCTCATGGAGCACCCCGATACTTGAATCCGTGGCCAGTATCGGTCTCCTCTTCTTTCTGTTTCTCGTGGGCCTTGAACTCGATCTAAGCTCAATTCGTCGCAGTGGAAGAAGAGCCTTTGGAATAGCAGTAGCCGGGATTTCCCTCCCTTTCTTCTGTGGTATTGGCGTGTCCTTTGTCCTCCGACAAACCGTCGAAGGAGCAGACAGAGTTGGTTACGGCCAGTTCGTCGTGTTCATGGGAGTCGCGCTCTCCATTACAGCTTTCCCTGTCCTCGCGCGCATTTTAGCAGAACTCAAACTATTAACCACCGAAGTGGGCGAGCTCGCCATGGCTGCAGCTGCGTTCAACGACATCGCTGCGTGGATCCTGCTGGCTCTAGCCGTGGCACTCGCAGGTGACGGTGACAGTGGTGGCCACAAGAGCCCCCTGATATCAATGTGGGTTCTCCTCTCAGGTGCTGCGTTCGTCGCTTTCATGTTGGTTTTCGTCGGACCTGCGATGAAATGGGTTGCCCGCCGGTGCTCACCACAGAACTACGTGGTGGACGAAGCTTATATCTGTTTGACATTGGCCGGGGTACTGGTGTCCGGGTTGATCACTGACCTGATCGGAATCCATTCTATTTTCGGAGCATTTGTATTCGGACTAACAATCCCAAAAGGAGGTGAATTCGCTGACAGATTGATAGAAAGGATTGAGGACTTCGTTACAGCTCTGCTTCTACCACTATACTTTGCATCGAGCGGGTTACAGACGGACGTCACCAAAATACAAGGAGCAAAGTCATGGGGTCTACTGGCGATGGTGATATCCACAGCCAGTGCCGGAAAAATTGTGGGGACTTTGGCGGTGGCGATGATGTTTAGGATGCCATTGAGGGAATCTCTGACGCTGGGCGTGCTCATGAATACCAAAGGGTTGGTGGAGCTTATTGTTCTCAACATCGGCAAGGAGAAGAAGGTAATTAATTAGCTTGTTTTGCACGGCATTTTTCTAGCACTCTTTCATTTAATTAGTTGCCAAAGACATTTACTTAGACAGCTAATTACCGGGGGTTGCTCTTTTGAATCGGCTCTTTTAAAAACGTGCTAAAAGCTACCAAAAAAGCTGAATAAATTAGAGGGCAATCGGGTAAGAATCAATGATCTGCGTATAAGTTAACTACGTGATGTGACACCTTTCATCCCATTTATTTCATTAATTACGTACATTATAACTAAATTGCTTATTTATTATCACTTATTTCCTATGAAAATAATAATAATAATTTCTTGCCTGCTAAAATGATTTTTTTTTAATCTCAATTGACTATTTTCTACGCAAATAATTTGTTTCTAAATATATATATATTTTTTTTAGTGGTACTCAAATCAAAACTTCTTGAAATGTACGGCCACGTAAGTCTATTAGAAATTATGAGATTGAAGATTAACAACAACATTATTTTTAAGTTATTATTTGGATTTAAGAAAAAGATGCTCATGTTAAATAGACTACATGTGTATTTTGACACTCTTCGAAAAATTTATCAATAAAAAATGTTGTATTTATTAAGTAGAAGCACGGATCGACCCAAAGATGAATATTGGATTTGTGTGTATGATCTGATTTTTTGGCCAATATATATCTAGAAATTGGCCACCACGACTTAATTAAGATTATGATTGTATTTGTACTTATTCATCCCAATATTATAATTTTAACATGAACTATATTAATATACATATATATATATAGGTAGATCAGCGTAAATGATGAAATATCCAAAATTTTCAAATCTTTGACAGCTTAAAATGAAAAATTCAATTCTAAATCGTTCCAACTTCCATTGATCAAATGCAGTTCTTTATTTGTATAATACATTAGCCTGGCCTAGATGATATGGGATGGTAAATGATAATTAATATAGAACGCTACATGTTAACAAACCATATTATAATTTGTATATATATATATATTTTATTAACATGGCCTGATGATTTTTCCCTGTCATTGTTGACACTTTTATCCACTCAATATAAAAATCTAGGGGATACCTTGGAAGGTCAGCCGGAGGTTTCAGTTTTGTTTAGAATTCGGAATCACAAATCTTAATACATTGGTAATCTTTTAAATTAAGTGGTGAAACCAAGCAGGGATGTTTGTTCATTGTTTATATTAGCTTCACATGATCATAAAGTGCTCCACCATTCCCAAGTTTATCTCAAGGTCCAAGTAGCTACCAAGATAAGAAGATGAAGATTTCTTCAAGTTCTTTCCTTAAGTGGGAGAGAGATAAGTACATGAAGTCGACTCCTATCTCTCAAACACTTGAGACCCATAAATTCTTTCAGTTTAACGGCATATGACAATATGAATAATTGAGTGCACAAAAGCTCTCATACATTTTGACCTAGCTTTGTGCATTGTTGAACAGGTGCTCAATGACGAGATATTTGCTATTCTAGTCCTCATGGCACTCTTTACCACCTTCATCACAACTCCTACAGTAATGGTCATCTACAAATTACCAGCTCGTGGCATCCCCATCTGCATGCACCGCAAATTGCGTGACTTGACCTCCATACAGAATCTCAAGGACGAGCTACGTGTTCTTGCTTGCGTTCATGGTCTCGGAAATGTACCCTCCCTCATTAGCCTTGTCGAGTTGACTCGAGGATCAACTAAGAAGTCCCTAATAAAACTTTTTGTTATGCATCTTGTTGAGCTTACAGAACGATCCTCTTCAATTATAATAGTCCTACGTGCTCGGAGGAATGGTTTTCCATTCTTCAATCGCATGCGCCAAGGTGATCAGTGTTATGATCGAGTAGTTGGGGCATTCCAAGCTTATAGTCAGTTGGGTCGTGTTAGGGTTCGACCAACAAAGGCAATCTCGGCATTGTCTACAATGCATGAGGATATTTGCCATGTGGCAAAGAATAAAAGGGTGACGATGATCATCCTACCCTTCCACAAACGATGGGGAGGTGAGCATAATGAGATAGAGGAGAGTGTGGGCCAGAGTTGGAGAGGAGTAAATCAGAGGGTAATAAATAATGCACCGTGCTCAGTGGCTATCCTCGTGGACCGTGGATTCGGTAGTGGGTCCCAAACTCTAGGGCCTACGGCCATTGCGCAGCAACGGGTTTGTGTAATCTTCTTTGGTGGACCTGACGATCGTGAGGCCTTGGAGTTGGGTGGTAGGATGGCGGAGCATCCTACTGTTAAATTGACAGTTATAAGGTTTGTAGAGAAAGATGGGAAGACGAGTACTGACATGATGTTGCAACTCTCATCAACTAGCAATTCATGTGGTGAACATAACTATGGTTTCTCCACTGCGGAGATAAACCATGAGAGGGAAGGGGTAAATCAATTTCCTTTTATCCTTTTGCTATAGGACTCTCATATTTTTAATAGCAAATTAATTCTATAACATGCAATAAAATTACTTTCTGTATAAAACAGGAGCTAGATGAAATTGTTGTTGCTGAGTTTCAAAGCAAGTGGGATGGGACGGTAGAGCATTTTGAGAAGGTAGTTGGCAACATTGTTGAGGGAATTTTGACAATAGGACAGAGTGGCGACTATGATCTGATAATTGTAGGCAAAGGTCGGCTCCCATCAACTATGGTAGCTAGATTAGCAGAGCGCCAAGCTGAGCATGTAGAGTTGGGGCCTATTGGAGACATATTGGCCTCGTCAGGCAATGGCATTGTGTCTTCAATACTAATCATTCAACAACATGATCTTGCCCACATAGAGGAGGCTCCGGGGTCTAAGGTAGTTGTGCACACCGAGTACAAGAAACTTAAAGGTGACAACTCGTTGAGTATAGGGGAGATTTCGAAGGATGTTGTGTGATCAAACAAATTTGTAACAATGTTATTACGTCAATTGCCACCAATTTCCTTTTTAACGATTTGGGCCTATTGTTGTAAAGCAGAAAATGATCACTTCATTCTCAATTGTTGGTCTTGTAGAAATCATGATCCTGGGTCAACAAGGTGAACACAAATTGTTGATGCACAAATTAAATAGCACCTACAGGCCGGACGGAAGAAAGAGTCCTCCCATGCCTATGAGAGTGGCCATTTGTCGCTCATGAGTCGATACACTTTGCTTCGGCTCATCATGATAGTAAAATAATAAATAAATATAAATAAGATAGCTAGCTAAAGATGATACACAGATTTACGTAGTTTGGCATAGAGACTACGTCTACGAGAGTTTGGAGAGAGATCCACCATAATGGATAATTTTACAATCTCTCATGGTCTCAATATTTACAGTACAATGGGAGTTGGTGACCTTTTTTAGCCTAGAGAAGATAATCCCTTATAGTTCTTGGATTGAGGTAGAAGAAGCATTTCGAGAGATCCTTTTTTGTCTACAAGAACGTCCCCTTATATTGAGGCCTTGGGAGTGGTTGATCTTTTGGCAACTTTATGTTACTTTCACCTTTAGGTGTTTGACTTAACTCCCTGTGTTCCAGCTCTTGCCTTGTCTTGCATTTCCTTTATTTTTTCTCCTACTTTTGATGAGAGTTACCCAGTGGACTGGGCTTGGTATATTTTGGGGGTGCTATTTTGGTCCTTAAAAAGATAATTTAGTCTTACTCAAACGAGAAAACCTTGGGAATCTTTCAATTAACCAAAATATAGATAGTCTGTGAAAATCGGTA
Organism: Pterocarya stenoptera; assembly: GCA_003123785.1. NCBI lineage: Eukaryota > Viridiplantae > Streptophyta > Magnoliopsida > Fagales > Juglandaceae > Pterocarya > Pterocarya stenoptera. Next base: position 19,790 of record QEOT01002568.1, read on the forward strand.
GAATATGAATACAGGAAACTTGCCCTTGATTTTTCCTTGATGTGTGATTCAACGAGGATTTTCAAGGAGAGACCTTGTCGAGATATATGGATTTTCGACAAAGGCCGTAAGGGATGTGCCTTCAGGAGGCTTATTTGTCTGTAGGATAGCTAAGCGGATTTGTGGTTGAACATTTTAATGATCCTAGTGTGATGCACGTTCTTTCGTTTTCATTGCTACTAGTGATAATCGATTCTTTGCCCTTAGGTGATTTTTTGTTTGAAGTTTAGGGTATATTTGTCGTATCCTACACTTAGATGGTTAGGGAGCCCGTTGACTCCCTGGATCCATTCTAGGCAATTGCTGAGCTCATCGACTCGTTCTAGGATAAAACCTGCACGAGGTGGTTGCGGAGCTTTATATGGTCATTCTTGGAGGAAACCCGCACAAGGCGGTTGCTGAGCTCAAAGGCTCATTCTCGAAGGTAACCCGCACGAGGTGGTTCTGGCACGAGTGTTGGTACTTGGCGTTTGCTAAAGGAGACACTCACGTCCGTGTTTGGCATTGATTGCCAAGTGCGAGTGTGAGGGCACCTATCTTTGTAAGTAAGGAGTGATGCACTCAATGGAGTGTCATCAACCTTGGATCGCCATATGCGAGTTTTGGGGCATGCAACTTTGTGGGCCATGAGTGATGCACTCAAGGTAGTGTTATCATTCTTGGATCATCAGATGCGAGTTCTAGGGCATGCGACTTTGTGGGCGAGGAGTGATGCACTCAAGGGAGCGTCATCCTTGAATCGCCAGATGCGAGCGCTAGGGCATCAGCTTTGTAGGCAAGGAGTGATGCTCTCAAGGGAGTGTCATCATCCTTTGATTGCCAAATGTGAGTGACAGGGCACACGACTTTGTGGGTGAGGAGTGATACACTCAAGGGAGCATCATCATCCTTAAATCGCCATATGCTAGTGCTAGGGCACTCGACTTTGTTGAAGGAAATGCTCTTGATCTCTCTACTATGGTGGGAGACATAGCTTGACCACACTGCTCCTTTGGGATAAGTACTTGAATGCGTTGTTGCAAAGGAAGCGATGCTCCACCGTGTCACTATGGTGGGAGACTTGCTTGACTGCTCTGTTATGGCGGGCAGTGTAGCTTGACTATGGGAGACGTACTAGATTCCGCTACTACGAGGGGAGGGGGGAGTGATGCTTCACAACACCTCTATGGCAAAAGATGTGCTCGATCTCTTTGAGAGGTTTTCGCCCAAGACTGAATATGTTAGTGGAGATTATCCAAATTTCAAGCTAGGGACTTGCAAACTTGAGCCATCTCATTGGAGTGTGGTGAAGGCCTAAGGTGCATAGGAGAGGCTTGTGGGCGGTCATGCTTTGGTAATAATGAAGATTCGAGGTAACTTGTGATTTCGAACAGTCTTTTCTAGTGAGGATAAGGATTAAGATGCCTGAGCAGTGCCTGAGAAGGGCCTTGTAGCACGTCCCAAATCAGGTTGAGAACTTCTAAGCTTCCTGTCCAGTGGCATCGGATTGTCGTCGAGCATCCTTTTTGTTTCATTTACTTGCCCTAGGGACTTTGTTTGAGGACGTGGATTCTCTCTATCTACCCTTAGGTAAGACTAGTGAGCAAAGTATGTTTCAGGGTCATGTGGCCATCGGAGTCTCTCATGGCCTCTAGATCTTCACAGTACAATGGGGTAGGTGGCCTTTTTTAGAATATCATCCCCTGGAGTTCCTTGGATTGAGGTCGAAGAAGCCTTCCAAGAGATATCTTTTTGTATGCAGGGAGGTTCCCTTATATTGAGGCCTTGGAGTGGTTAATCTCTTGCCAACTTATTTCACTTTCACATTTACGTGTCTGACTTAACTCTTTGTGCTCCAGCTCTTGTCTTGTCTTGCCTTTCCCTCTTTTCTCTCCTACCTCCGATAAAATGTACAGTACTTTTATTTATTTTCGAGAAATGATATTTGTAGTCATGGAGCATGCAAGCACCGCACACTCCTCTTGATAAAGTGAATAAATATGAGACCCACATGAAAAGGTCATCACTCAATCCATGTCACCACAATCAAGTCATCACAAAGGAAGCTCGTGAACACCACCTTTGAAGCAGTTTTGTTTGGTTGTCCCCAATCTAATAGATCAGCAGAAGGAGTGGGGATAAGGTTTAACCCACTACAACCTTCTAGGAAGTCATTTGCATGACCCCGTTTATGATCCTCCATGTCTTTTGTCCAATAAATGATATCTTTGTAGTGACAAATTCAATACTCTCTTTTACCTTGTAATCATGACCACCCTCCTTCACCTGTAATAAATATGTACTCATATTGTCTAATTTCACATATTGGATGCCCTTAAGATCTCTTCTAAGTAGGGAAAAGAAGATAAACAATATCTATCTATAACTATGAAGACAAGTTGCTATTAGAAACAAAATGTGCTAATATTAACCAAGGAGGAATTGATTTGACCTCCACATAGGATTCGAAGGTCCAAATAGCCCCACTAAATCATTTTTTCCCTTTATGAGACAATTTGCTGGGTCTTCTCTAAATGGCTCACCCTTCACTTAGTATGCTAGATTTGTTTTAATTAGTCAAGTCAAATAAGTTTTTCTCTTTGTAAAACTTGTTTTTTAATAATACAATTACCCATCATTGCATGTTTATATATATATATATAAACAAGAATGCACATTATGTCAGCATGGGGTCACTCAAAACAAAAGAAATATTGTGAGAATTACAATCCTAATGATTAAAATTATAAAGAGAAACGACATGCTAAGATTTAATAATTCGATCTTACAAGTTTGTTAGAAGAGAAGTTCTAGATCAACAAAAGCAAACTTTTAAATTGATGTGGCTTGATTTGATACGTTGGATCTACTTTATAAAAAAAACTTTGCAATAATTTAACTTATCATATGTAGATATCCTCCTTGTTCATAGCGGAGGCCTCCAATTGAGGCCACATATCAATATCCTCCATTGACAATGACTTCACCTGCCTCCCATTGATGCCGCTGAAACCTTTAACATTGCTGGCCAATCGATTGGTTTCTCCACAAATCAACACTGGATTTTTTGTTGCTTTTGGAATGTCGAGCTTGCTCACCTCTTTCTGTAATCCTTTGTTATGATCCTGAAGGTTAAAAGCTTAACAAAATTAGTATCCAACAATCTTAGGGCTTTTGGATCAATGGTTGTGTCTTTAACAAATAATATCAGAGCAAGTACCACATCACGAGTTCAAGTCATAGAGGAGACGACCTATAGGTTGGATTAAAATGCTTTAATACTATGTATGTGTATGATGTTAAGTCATTAAATACTGATATATGAGTGAAATCGCCAAAAAGGAAAGGGCTACCATAGGATCAGTGTCGATAGAGTGGGCCGTCGTGAACATTGGATTTGGAAGCGTGGTGTGATATTATGATCTTGAGGGTTAAAAGCTTAACCAAATTAGTATTTAAGAGTCTTAGAATCTTTGGATCAATGATTGGATCTTTAACACCCGATGATGCTTTCTTTTGTGGAGAACTTGCTTTTGTCTGCCTACCCTATCCAATAATACAAAAGACTTGCGACTGGAGATTTTCAGTAGTCGCTTTGAAACATTTTAGACTCAATGCATGTGTCTATATTACCGGATGCTCTTGCAATAAATGAATCATTTAACCCAATTAATGGATGAGTAGTGCTATATGTACTTATAATTTTATGTACAATACTCATTTTATTAGTTTTGTTTAGATTTAAATTTTAAATTTCAAATTTTATAATATTCAAAATATCAATAGCTAACCTATCAGCACCTATTGTTATATGAGTAAAAATTGTAAATACAAATAACATTTCTTAATGGATTGATCCATCAATCATTCTCGACGACTAACCATGAAATTGGACTATTTATTTTGTACCATTTTCTGATTATGTTTAAACTTGTACGTACACTGGATCTAATGTATTGAGATGTTTGTTAGAACTCCCACTCCCTTACGTATTTTTTTAAAAGAAAATAATAAAAAACTCATAATCCTCTTATATTATTGAAATGGAGTCAATTTCTTTTGATTGCATTAGATAAGTTCACCAAAAAGGGATCTACCCTTTTTTAGGGGGTGACGTTGTCGCAATATTGGGGCAATGGCCCAAGAATATTCTAACTAAAAGGGTAGATAATGGGCCTATGACAGGAATGCCTAGAAAGGGCCTACAGTTTAAGAACCTACGAATTGGTGTAGGACCAAAAGCCTACAGAGGGCCCACAACCCAAACCCAAGAAGGGATCCATGACCCAAAGGCCTACAAAGGGTCCATATCTAAAAAGACATTTTCGAGCCAGCCCAACATTGGCTCATCACCCGAGATCATTAAAAAAACTTGATATTAATCTTGCATGTATATGGAAAGAAAGAAATACCCTCGAGCAAGAAAGAAGAAGCCTACCATCCAGATCTACTCACAGGCAAGATGAGGTAATGATCTCCTTGAAGCCTCACTGCCTCACCAACACACCACCGCTATATATATATATATATATACTAGTAGTGGAACTATGTGCAAGGCACGTTTGTCCTGTAATATAAACACCTAGTGTAAAAGAAACAAATTAGGATAAATGGGATAATATAGCTCATTCAAGTTACAACCTAAACTTACATGGTGTATACATGTATTTTTAATATGCTAAAGGCACATTTTCATTGCAAAACCAGCATGCTTATTGTTCTTTCATTCGCATTTCTTCACTCCCAGTACTTGAATCAGATGAACAATTTTTCTTTATTTTTATATTGTGTAATAAAATAATTCCTTCTCATTTGCACAGTCAAGCACTCATTTGCTTTGTTTGGCTATTTGTGTATATGATATGCTAATTGAAAGCAAGAACACCCTCTTCTTTCTATCTAAAACTCAATTATACAAAAATATTTATCACATATCACAATTAATACCAAGATGCATAAATATTTATCACAAAAAAATAAGATGTATAAACAAATGCATAAATAATTTTTTTTTTAAAAAAGATGCAGAAAGAAAATCACAATAAGATTTAGAAAAACATACCAATAACTAAAATAAAGAAGAAGAACCCTCAACGCACGGCATAAATTTTTCCTTTCTCTTTGGCAGCTCAATCTCAAAGCTCCATATCACAATAAACACCAAGACGTAGAAATATTTATCACAAAAAAAATAAGATGTGCAAACAAATGCATAAATACTTAAAAAAAAACAGATGCAGAATGAAAACCACAATGAGATGTAGAAAAACATACCAACAGCTAAAATAAAGAATAAGAACCCTCAAAGCACGGCATAAATCTTTCATTTCTCTTTGGCAGCCCAATCTTAAAGCTCTATATCACAATAAACACCAAGATGCATAAATATTTATCACAAAAAAAATAAGATGTACGCATAAATATTTTTTTAAAAAAAGATGTAGAATGAAAACCATAATAAGATATAGAAAAACATACCAGCAACTAAAATAAAGGAAAAGAACCTCCATCCCTCCTATCAACAGGCCAAAACATTGTTTCGACCGATAGCATCACACCACAAAATAGTAAAACCAATGAGATGCTCGAGACCCAACGAACAAGAATTAAAACCATTACTAAAAGAACGAAATAAATCATGAGAATGAATTAAGGAGACTAAAAAATAGACTAATATTCAGTGAGGGACGAGACAGCTACTATGCGAACTGTAAAGAAATGAAGAGAACTTTACCAAATAGATGAGAAGTCGATCAGATATTATGTGATAAGGGGCAAAAGTGTAATATACTCAAATAAAAGAAGGGGTTAAAACACAAAACAAAAACCGACCAAAATCGTAATGACAAAGTGCAGAAGGAATAATAACAAAAAAGTAAAGCTAAAACTGTAATTACACCTAGCTACCAAGGGCACCTAGCTACCAAGGACATTGATGGAATAAAAATGTTAAACAAAAATTACTATTCATTACTATTTACATCATATAAACGTTTTTAAAGTATAAAGATATGTAAGGGAAACGAGGTCCGGTACGTAAGAGAGTTGAGGGGATGGGGAGGAAATTCCGGCCACTCTCTCACTGCCATCATGTGATATATATTCTCTCTTACTAGCACTATTATTTTCCTTATTATCTTTTGTTAGGTCTTGGGCCAACAAGTTTTTGAGTTTTAGGCTTATGAATTCCTCCAAAGACACCTCGTGAAAAGACTGCCTGAGAGAGAAATTCAACTAGCTCGACAGAACCTAATAAAAACAGCATGCATGCAACATGTTTTCTTGGTGACTTCGGTTGGGAAGTACTTTTTTTTTTTTTTTTTGATTGATAAATGGATCATAAACCTTCATTAATAGAGGAGATTACAAAATTGACTTGAAAACAAGCTTCCCAGCATACTTCTATGATTGACATGATCTAGTCCAAATGATAAATCTCTAAAGACCTAGATCTAAGAGATAACACACCTCTATTCACGACAGAGGTTATAAAAGCTCATACCCCGACTAAGCAGGGGAGACCACTCTATTCAGATGAAGGTTCGAATGCACTATTTTTTGGAAGTACTTGAGTTGCAACTAAGCATGTCCAAAAAGCACCCCACAGAACACATGCAGAAGCCAAAGAAAGTTCAAGTATATATGCAGGCGACCATATATATAAGTATATATATATTATTGCATGGGCACATGATAATAAATATTTAAGTATATATATACACATTTATATATATCATTAATGTCTCGTATTATATTATCTATATATCAGTTGCATGTCACACACATATATATAAATATATGATAGTATTATGTGTTCTTAATTAAAAAAAAATGACAAATTATTAGTTATTGAAATTCTTATGCACTGCCCAAGAAGTTAGAGAAACCATACATGAGATGGCCAAATGAATTTCTAATAGCCCTTCTGCATTCAAGTACTTCTCTATCTTTTTTTGATGCCCCATCTATATCATGAAGCTTAAACTTGCATATTGGAAATTCTTCTCTATTAACTTGTCCAAGGAATCACTAATTACTTCTAAAAGCTTTACTCCCCCTTGTTTGGAGATCAATCAAAGCCTACCCACCCTATAAATAGCAGGCGAAGGACACTGATCGATGTACGGTTTCATATTAAATTTAGTTGGTCCAATTCGAAATCAAAATCATTTCTAAAAGTGAAATTGAAATATTTCCATAAAAGACAAAATGTAATGTAAATTGGCGATTGGAAAGGAAAATGGCTGATTTCGGGGTCATGTGTGATTTTGATACCCATAGCCAAAGTTACTGGCATAATACTATCATGTGCCCAATATTATCCTAATTCGAAGAATCTTCCATATCATATTTATGTTGATCTGCTTTCGTAAGGTAGTCTAAGTTTGTCCAACGTTATCAATGTACATATAATTAATTAAAGATGCATCATCAGACCCGTATCCCCCTGTATCATTCGCTCTCTCTCTCTCACACACTCTCACTCTCTCTATAAATACACACACGTACATATGTATGTATGTATATATGGATAATGAAACATTGAACTAAATTAAACTCCTTGAACCAAAAACATGATGTTATCAATTGGTATGGAATTGGTACGTACATCTTTTATGGATATAAAGTAGTTGAAATTTGTCTAAGAGCAATAAAACAGATTCTAATTGATTGCTAGAAAGATCTTGGAAAAGATGCAAATATTTTGTGATCTTATTAGTTGACCAAATCCAAGTCGAGATTGCAAAGAAATTGATTAAGTTCCATGAATGGAACATTTTCTAATTAATTAAGGGCATGTTTGGACACAAGAACAAACATGAAGTTCTCATATGCTTTTGTATGGCTATGAATACCTTCTATCCAAACGGCAACGAAGACACTTCAGATGGGGTAATCTCACATCTTTGTCTTAGTAATACTCATTGATTGAACAAGATATCACTTTTATCGATGGAAGCAATAGTAAAAAGACATGCAAAGTGAAGGCGGAGCCAATACATCGACCTTTCCCCACCAGATAGTCATTCCTCTTTTACTTCCCCCATTTCCTTCAATGCCACCTCTGTCAGACATTATGGCTTCGTCCAATCACAGTGGCTTCCTGATAGACAAACCTATAGATGCAACAGTTTGGCTAGGACTAAGTGACTAAGATGATAAAGTTTATCTTATCATTAGATTTGTAATTTGGATGAATGTAAATTATCTTGACTTTATCTATAACTATTTTGAGTTTATCTAGAAGTTATGAGGAAGTGTTTTAGATATGTCAAGAGTGTGAAAATAGAGTCCCAATGAGTTTGTTATCCAGAGAAGAATTTGAATGGGAATTTGCTTCTGCTGAGAAGATTTAGTGCCAGGTGTCAGTATCCCGTAAGGAGAGTTATTCGCGACAGAGTCGCTCTGTCAACAGAGTCCTACTGCAACTCAAACTTCTTCTAAATTATTTATTTAATGGATTCAATTGGGTAACTGACTTGGAGATTTTTGGCTGGAATTATTGAAGAGAATATTCCGAGTGCTTGTGTGTGAGAAATTCACTTGATAATTTTCTAGCTATTCTTTTCTCTTCAAGTGTGATCGTACTCCTTGTTGGAGATTGATTAATTGTGTTTAGCCACTGGAGTTCCTGGAGAAAAGTCAATAGTTTGAAGATTGCCAGAGGTTCTGGCTACGACTGCGGTAGAGACAAACGGATTGTTTGTCTGGGCCAGTAAAAGTGTCAATTGACAAATGTTTTGTAATTGAAACTTGCATGTAATTGATTTTCAAATAATAAAATTGACTTTTCTCGATTTGACAGCCCCGTAGGGTTTTATTTTTAAAGAGTTATTTAAAGAGTTTTCCTTCATAACCAAATTTGGTGTTAAGCACTTTATTTACTTTATGAATATGATTGTTATGAAATTATTACATTATTGATCACTAACCAATTTGTTGAGTGAATTGGTAGATCATTGTATTACAATACAAGGGTGCATGAGTAATTTCAATTGGCATCAGAGCGTGGTCCACTTATTGAGTGTGATCCATGTCCCTCTGTAGATCAAATCTTCATTATATGTCCCGCCACAGTTTGATGAGGAAAACTATCCTTATTGAAAAATTCGTATGAGGGATTTACTCAAGTTTTTGGATAAATGTGCATGGTATGCAGTTGAACAAGGATGCACTATGCCCGAGACATCTCTTGATGCTTGGACTAGAGATGATATCAACAACTGCAACTGGAATAGCAAAGGACTTAACGCTATCTTCATGGTTGTATCTCCCGATGAATTTGAAAGAATTTCAATGTGTGAGATTGCCAAAGAAGCATGAGATATTTTGAAGGTTACACATGAAGGCACAAGAATTGTAAAAAATTCGAAATTGCAGATGCTAACCTCAAATTTGGAAGAAATTAAAATGCTGGAAGATGAGAGTTTTAGTGATTTTTATGCTAAATTTAATGATATTGTGAATTCCAGGTTTAATCTCGGTGAAAAGGTGGAGGATTCATGGGTCTTGAGAAAGATTTTAAGGTCTTATTCTAAAAGATTTCGCCCAAAAGTTACAGCCATTGAAGAAAATAAGGATTTAGATGTTATTATGGTTGGAGAACTGGTCGGCTCCTTATAAACATATGAGTCATCTATTCTTCAAATAAGAAAAAGTAAATCCATTGCTTTTTGTCTGGGCAAGTAAGAATGTTAATTGACAAAGGTTTTGTAATTGAAACTTGCTTGTAATTGATTTTCAAATAATAAAATTGACTTTTCTAAGTTTGACTACTCCATAGAGTTTTACTTTTAAAGAGTTATTTAAAGGGATTCACTTCGTAACCAAATTTTTATTTACTTTATGAATATGATTGGTTATGAAATTATTGCATTATTGATCACTAACCAATTTGTTGAGTGAATTGGTAGATCATTGTATTACAATACAGGGGTATATGAGTAATTTCAAAGCTCACGTGTTGTATGAAAGCAAGGCCATGTGCACCATTCCATCTATTTTTCCAAATCTTTCGATTTTACCTTGAAAAGTTTATTCACCCATGCTCCAAGTAGCATAATCCTTTGCCCTCTGGTATCTTCAAGTGGCCTAGCATTGATTTGTCGAGACTTGGGCCAATTTGTTGAAGGGACATGTATTTGTTTTAGGCGGAATTTCACTACAACTACAACATGCCCAATTAAACCGAGGAAATGCACCCCAACCACTCTTTGCAAGTGTTACACATCCACTTTCAACTTTGAGCACAAACAATGTAGCATTCATATATTGGAAACCATATGTCTGAAGATGCGCTCCTTCCAAGTAAGCACAAGTAGCCTCCCATTTCACTCTATCGATACATTCTACATGTTCAATTTTGTTTCGATATTTAAGGTTGTGCAAGTTGAATTGAAAATTTGCATATCTACATCATTATTGGTAGCACGCTTGCCATATGAGACTTGTTTTATGTTGCATATTATTTGTAGGGTTGTAAGAAAAAATCGAAAAACCACCGATTCAGTCTAGTTCAATACCAGTTCGGTCAGAATGAATGTTGATGACAAAGACAGAAAGAAGATGCAGCATGAGCTTCATGACCTAATGGATAAATACGAAGTGATGGACAAAAAGGTGGGAGCCTCATCCTCGATGGACTAGATGCTCACCAGCACAAACCTGCCTTACAGTGCTAAAGTGATTGCTATGCTGCTACCACCAAAAATTAGGACCCCCAGATAGACTTGTACGACGGATCCAAGGACCCCTTGGAACATCTAGATACGTTCAAAGCTCAAATGACCCTTCACAGATTCCTTGCAGAAATCGGGTGCAGGGCCTTCCCATTTCCTCTGAAAGGTGCGACGCGGGCACGGTTTGCATCGTTGGTGCCAAACTCAATATACAACTTTGAGGACGTGGCTCACCTTTTCATCACACAATTCATGGCCAACAAGAGGAGAAGACGCCTGGTGGCTTACCTCCTGACCATCAAGCAGCGAGAGGACGAGAGCTTGAAGGCCTACCTGGCCAGATTTAACAAAGAACACATGACTATTGATGTCAAGGATAAGAAGCTTACTCTCGCTGCCCTCGTGGGAGACATATGCCCTTGAAACCTGTTTATGGATGAGCTGACCAGAAAGACCCCTACCAAGCAGACGAAGTTCATAAATGCTGTAGATACGCTTTGAGCTTTGAAAGCACCAATAAAAACGAAGCTGGAGTAGGCCAACAGAAAGGCCAAGATGTCGGCCCAATCCAAAACTACGGACAAGGCCAAAGGTGGACACCACAGCAAAGGGTGGGATGTTTCCCGGCCATCGAAGAGGACGGGCGCCCGACATGACTAAACAACAATAACAATAGAGGAGGAGAATAGGCTAGCTCCATAACAACGCTAACAATAGAGGAAGAGAACGAGCACTCGACAGGCCATTATTGCATTTACCACCGTTCCATAACTCACAACACTGCAAACTGCAAGTCCCTTGAGGGAGATAAAGGGAAAGCAGTATACTTGGCTCCCCGACGCTATGTCGATCAGTGGGAGGAAAGGGAGCGAAGTCGCGGCAAGTTCACCTAGCCAAGAAGAAGTTAAAGTCGAATAAGGCGAGCAGAGCAGGTGCCCCTGGATGAGATCCGAACCATAGCTGGGGGATTTGTTTGAGGTGGGCCCACCCTCTTTAGCAGAAAGGCCCAAGCCAAGAGAGCACGGTTTGTGGAAGTATATTTGGCCGAACTCTCGCTGACCAAGCAGAGGAGAAGTGAGCCAACACCAACCGTCGTTTTTGGGGAAGTCGATGAAAAAGGGATCCTCTTCCCCATGATGATGTCTTGGTAGTGACAATGCAGGTGGCTAACTTCACCACCAGAAGAATCCTCATTGACAATGGTAGCTGACATCCTCTTTTGGGATATTTTCTTTCGGATGGGGATCAATCCCAACTACCTGCGACCAGCCCCATGCCGTTGAAAGGGTTCATGGGGGACATGGTTTAGCTAGTGGAAACCATCACTCTTTCAGTCTTGGCTGGAAGGACGCCCACACTGCATCCACAATGACTAATTTTATAGTGGTGAAGGCCCCTTCCTTATACAACTCCATACTTGGGAGACCCACACTCAACAATCTGAAGGCGGTAACATTGACCTACCACCTAAAAAGCAAGTTCTTGAACCCATGGGGGTGGGTGAGATCCACATTGTGCAGGTCCTGGCATGGGAATGTGATAGAGCCTTGAGACGATGATCGCATCCCACCTCCACCCAGTTTAATCATAGGGGAGGAAGAAGTTAGGGACGACAATGCTTTTCGACGATGCTCCATATGATCTGAACCAGCCCGAGACCATGGTCAGGATATGTTTGCTTGGGACCACCAGGACATGCCTTGGATTGACCTAGACATCATTCAACACCACCTGTGTGTGAATCTCAAGCCCAAAAAAGTCATGCAGAAGAGGTAGAGTTTTAGTGCCGAGAAGTGTACCGTTATCACAAAAGAGGTCAATTACCTTCTAGCAGCAGGGTTCATACGTGAGGCACACTACTCTGACTGGCTATCCAATGTTGTGCTCGTAAAGAAGACCAATGGAAAGTGGAGAATGTGTATCAATTTCACAAACTTGAATAAGGCCTAACCCAAGGACAACTTCCCTCTTCCCCGGATCGAACTGATAGTGGATTCCACTGCAAAACATCGCATGCTTACCTTTATAGATGCTTACTCAGGGTACAACTAGATCCACATGAACCCCGATGATGAGGAGAAAATGTCGATCGTTACGGATAAGGGTTTATACTTCTACACGATCATGCCTTTCGGCTTAAAAAATGCAAGAGCCACCTACCAACGATTAGTCAACTGCATGTTCAAGGAACAGATAGGGCGGAGTATGGAGGTTTATGTGGACGATCTGCTTATGAAGAGCAAGACCTCGGAACATGCTCTACTAGATGAAGCTCAACCCGGCAAAATGACCGTTTGGTGTAGAGTCTAGACAATTCTTGGGTTACATGGTCTCGGAACGAGGAATATAGGCCAACTAGGAAAAGGTGGAGGTCATAATCACCATGGCCTCACCTCGAAGTATCAATGATGTGCTGAGACTCTCTGGCCGAGTGGCGGTTCTTAATCAGTTTGTATCTAGATCAATAGACAAGTGCTTGCCCTTTTTCAAGATACTACGGAAGGCGCAAACTTGGAATGATGAGTGTGATCGGGCGTTTGATAACCTCAAGTAATATCTTACTCGTCCCTTGCTGCTTAGCCAAGCTGACCTAAGGGAACTGTATCAGTCCATCTCCCCGTATACGGTCTTTACAGCTTTGGTATGAGACTTAGAGGGCTCCCATAAATCGAAGTACTACATTAGTCGTCCTTTCTAAGGTGCCGAAGCGAGATACCCATGTATGGACTAGCTCGAGTTCGCCTTTGTGATGACCGCTCGCTGACTCAGACCATACTTCTAAGTACACCAGATACGAGTCCTGACTGAACCCCCCCTTGAAGAAGATTTTATAGGAACCAGATGTCTTGGGCTGATCGACGAATTGGGTAGTAGAGCTAAGTGAGTTCAACATCGAATACATTCCCAGGAGCTCCATTAAGGGATAGGTACAGGTAGACTTCATCGCAGAGCACACTGGCTTCCTGGAAGAGATCCAAGATGCACCCGTTGCGACGCCCTAGCTAATCTTCGTTGATGGTTCATCCTACCAAGCTGGAAGAGGTGTGGGGGTGCATATTGTTACAGATGCTGGAGAAAAGCACAATTACGCCATTAGATTGATATTAAAAACTACCAATAATGAAGTAGAATACGAAGCATTGTTAGCCTGCTTGGAAGTTGCTAAGTTGCTGGGTGCAAATGAGATAGAGATGAAAGCCGACTCTCAAGTAGTCGTCAACTAGGTTCAAAGGGAGTTCATCGCAAATAGTGAAAAATCAAAAAAATACTTGATGCTAGTGGGAGACAAGCACGACCACTTCAGATATTTCCAGATTCACCAAATACCAAGAGTCGAAAACCAAAAGGCAAACAAACTAGCACTAACAGTGTTCGAGCAGGAAGACTCACTCTTACCAAAGCAAATAGTTGTTAGCACAGTAGAGATGCCGCAATAGGGTCCAGATTTTGCAGGTGAGGCCAGGTGCTCCAAAATGGGTTAAAGACATAATCAAGTTCCTTTACGCCAAAGAGTTACCCGAATACAAGTGGGAAGCGAGGAAAATCAAGAAAAGGGCGGCTTGCTTCATCCTGACTGACAAGACTCTATACAAACAGGGTTATTCCATGCCCTTCCTAAGGTGTGTCTCACTTTAGCAAGCGCAGTACGTCTTGACAGAAGTACATGAAAGAGTATACCTTAACCACTCGGGAGGAAAAGCACTGGCGGGTAGGTAATGAGAGGAGGATACTATTGGCCACAGGCATTCAAAGAAGCGGAGGAGTTTGTTCGAAAATGTTAGAAATGCTGGGAGTTCTCCTCCGTACCCCATTACTCGCTAAAGGAGCTAATGTCAATCATGTCGCCATGGCCCTTTATACAATAGAGCGTCGACCTGGTCGGCCCCCTTCCCTCAGGCAAAGGGGGATAAAATTTGTAGTAATGGCCATGGACTACTTCACTCAGTGGGTCGAAGATGAGGCCTTGGTGACGATAACAACAAACAATATTATTTGGTTCTTGTGGAAGATGGTCATGTGGAGATTTTGACATCCCTCATTCTATCATATCAAACAATGGGAGGTAGTTCGACTCGGACCGTTACCTTGACTGGTGCAGGAATCTGTGGATCAAGTTCAGGTATTCCTCCCTAGGGCACCCACAGTCTAATGGGCAAGTCGAGGCAACCAACAAGATACTACTCGAGATCCTTAAGAAAAAGCTTTACAATAAGAATGGAACATGGGTAGAAGAATTCCCATGTCTACTATGGGCTTACCAGACCACGGTCAGGACCCCAATAGACTAGACTCCATTTGCCCTCACCTATGGACACGAGGCAGTAGCACCCGTTGAAAAAGGAATGGCCACCTCCAGAATTCAACATTTCAATCAAGACTGCTATAGCGAGAGATTAAAGGAAGAGCTCAACTTGTTAGAAAAAAGAAGATCAGAAGCAAATGTAAGGATGGCAGTTAACAAGAGAAGGGTCGTACGCTACTTCAACCAGCGAGTCCGGCCAAGATCGTACACTGAATAACCATTCGGGATGAAGGAAAGTTAGGACCAAGATGGGAGGGCCCTTACGTAGTCATGACCAACAATCGTGATGGACCTACGATACTCATGGAATGCCGAACACTTGCTGAAGTTCTTTTGCTAAAAGTGTAAGCAGCATTTATTTCAATAATGTGTAAACAATACTACTTGACCACCCTCGTAATTTTGAGGGCCAACAAGGTGAGTCCAGTCTGACGTACTACTCAACCTTCCTTAAAGTTTACAAGGCCTAGGGCGAGTATAGTCTAACGTACTGCTCGACCCCCTTTGCAACTTCGAGGGTCAACGAGGTGAGTCTAGTCAGACGTACTGCTCGACCTCTTTCAAAGTTTATAGGGCTTGAGGCGAGTCCAGTCTAACGTACTGCTTGACCCCCTTTGCAACTGCAAGAGCCAACGAGGTGAGTTTAGTCTGACATACAGCTCAACCTCCCTCAAAGTTTACAAGGCTTAAGGCAAGTACTGCTTGACCCCCTCGCAACTGCACAGGCTAACAAGGTGAGTCCAGACTAACGTACTGCTCGACCTCCCCCAAAGTTTACAAGGCTCAGGGAGAGTCTAGTCTTACGTACTGCTCAACCCCCTTTCCAAACATGAGGGTCAACGAAATGAGTCCATTCTGACGTACTACTCGACCTCTATCTAGTTTATAAGACCACAGAGCAAGTCCAGTTTTGAAATTTGGAAGGCAAGGCCCTCAAACTTATAAATCCTACCAATAGTTTGAGTCTTATGAGTCTAACCATCAAGCTTACAAAGTTACAAGTTTTCAAATTTACAAGTTCACAATTCAGTTTACGAGTCTACGAGGCGAGTCCGGTCTTACAAATTGCCCAACCTCCTTGATGTCGTTCTAATTATCTTGCATATAAAAGTCAGGTTATTGGTGACAGTTAATCCAAGTTGTTTAATACATTGAGAAAGTAAAGAATATGAAACAAGGAGAGGCTAAGTGTTGTTAACATACATGGTGCAGAGAGCGTAAACAAATACAAAGTATATAGGAAAAATATCTATAGTACAATAAAGGCTACAAAATCAACTGGCGAGGTCATTTGGGAAGGTATCAGGCATCAAATTTGGGTGATGCTCCAGCATCAGCGAGTCCAAGGTTGCCAGGTCAAGAGACCTTAAGTAGCTCTGTGAATTCTCTAGCACGTGATCCTGCATCCTCTTCAAGCCTTCTATGTAACCGTACGACTAGGCCTGGTCCCAAATGAACGGCGCCTGCCTCAATTGGGCATCCAAGCGAGGGACCACTTCATTCACCTGCACCGAGTCACTCTGCAATGCGTTGACAATGACGTTGTTGGCAGCTAGCCGGCAGTTTACCTCAGCCAGTTTGGCTACAACCTCTTTCGCCCGAGTTTTCTCTTGTAGTTCAGTGGTATGGGCTAGAGCGACCTCAACCTCTAAGTCCTTAATCTATTGCGACTTGGACTTGAGAGACTCATTTTTCTTCTTCAGGAAGTCGGAGATGGACTCACACTCCCTATTAAGCCAGTTATACGATCGGATGTTGGAGTCGTGTTGCTTCCTCAACTGCGAGTTCTCCTCCAGCAACTTCTCCAACTCTGCCGCCTGGTTGTCTAGCGACTCCTACAAGGTCTCCCCTGCCTGCCTTTGAAGTGTAGCCTTAAGCCTGTGTTGCCCGGCCTCCTCCCATGATTTTACGAGATCAGCTTTAAGTGTGCCCTTCTGTCGGCAAAGCTAGGCCATCCTCTTTTGCCTCAGACGATGGTTGATTTCGGCCTTGACAAAGCCTCATCCAACTTCTTCTCCTCCCTCTCTTGCCTGGCATGTCGTAACGTTAAACTGGCCAAGGAAAGGAGTGCCCAGTTTTCTTCCTCTAGAGCTCTCCAAACGTCTACAATGAAAGCAGCCAGCTGCTCCGCCGCCTATCATGAAAGCAAAACAAGGTCAGAACACTTGAAGTGAACTTTAGGAAAAGAAAGTGAAGGCAGCGCTATAGGATATACCCTAGAGAATAGGTCTCTAAGCACCACGGCCATGTCTCAGATGGATTCCTCGTTCGCCTTCCCCGATCCTGATTGAATGGGAAGTGGAAAGGAATCTAGAATAGGACCCGCTAGCTCTTTGAGAAGGGGGCAGGTCTTAGCATTGCATCTAAGTTCCCACTTGGGCTCATCCAGCACCATATCCACTGCCTCTTCAGACGCCGGCTTTTTCAAAGCACCACCTCCCTGGGTTATCGGATGAGATTTGCTCTAGCATCCACACCTATCTTTGCTGGCAGGAGGTTTACTCCCACTCGAGCTTAACACTACAGCCTCTGCCTTAGGCGGGGTGGGCAAGACCTCAATAATCTCCAGCAACTGCTCCTCAGCCTCAAACTCAGGCGCAATGGCCGAGTCTTCACTAGTCTGAATTGACGTCATCCCGACCTCAGTCTCCAGTAGGGCAGGCGAGACTTCATTAGCCCCTATCGAAACCATCCCAGCCCTGAGTCCTAGTAAGATGGTCAACTCTTCTCGACCCTTAGCAGGCTTTGTCTCGGCTCTGCTCACCACCTCTCTTTGAGCCTCCCTTCTAGTCACTACGGCCTCAGACTGGACCTCCAAGGTAACTTCCAACATGGAAACCTCCTGCTTGAAAGAGTATTCGAAAGGAGACTCAGGAATAGAAACCCTCCCCTTGCCGAGGTCAAAACCCCCCCTTTTCATCTGACCTCTCCTCTTCCCCAGCAACTGGGAACCTCACGCCGCTAGCCTCGAAAACCTCTAGGGAGGAAACCGCCTAAATGTCAACTAAGGGAGGCGAGACACAAATGGTGGACTCTCTGGGAGCGGAGTTTAAGAAAGCCTCATAGACGTGCAACAAAAGCCTCTCCTGGGCTAGCATATGACCCACACGGGATACTCCTCTGTACAATCTATCCAGCAAGGAACTCCCATCCCTTGTCGGACATAAAAAGAATCGCCGGTTCCAATCTTTGACCCATTGGTGTTGTGTCTCTAAATGGATCGCATCCTGCCCAGGGTGTGAACGGAAGGTGCAGGTATTACCCTTGTGCTTTAGGATCTTGTGGGCCAAGAAGAACTCCCGGGTAGTGAGATCTGGATGCTTCGGGTCGACTTCTTCTAGCGCCCTACTCCAAACGATGCAGCAGCAAACCAAAAGCCTTCACGCATTAGGGTGGAGCCACGCAGGGGCTAGATCGAGGAAGTCTAGAACTTTGTGGATTAGTCTATAGAAAGGGAGCCGCAACCCACTAGTAAACATACCAGGGTATAGGGCCACCTTTGAGGAAAAACCCTTTTGATCCACAACCTCTTCATGGGCCCTAGGAACCTCTAGGACAATGAAGTCTGGGAACCTGTAAGAGGTCTTCAATGATAGTAGGGTCGCAGAGGGCACCTCTAACCTTGAGTTGGAGCCTTCTTCAAAGGTTTGAGATGCCTCACGAGCTTGTGATGGGTTGTCATCGCCACGGAGTTGAACAACAGGGCGAGAAGCATCCTTAGCAACCATCGGAGTAGGAGAATAGGATTGGTTAGGGTCATGAAAGAAGAAGGAAATGGAGAAGGTGATGGGGAGGGAAAGAAGCAAGAAGGCAATATTTAAGGCACCGAAAGAGAATAGAAGCAAACAAAACAGAAAAGGGAAGGGAGGGCCTTCAATAGCCCTTGTGACGGTTGAACTCACCCATCTAGCGTACAAGACATGCGCTGCATAAAGGGAGGTGGACGGGTGCACATCCCTTACACATGCTACATGAAGCGACATGGAAGAGGAACTCGATGAGTACAATTGAGTACACATCAGATCTATAAGAAACATGCCACCAAAAAAAGAGAGAAAAGAAGAAGAAGAATAAGAAGAAGGGGAGGGAGAGAGAGAGAGAG
Source organism: Pterocarya stenoptera (assembly GCA_003123785.1). Lineage (NCBI taxonomy): Eukaryota > Viridiplantae > Streptophyta > Magnoliopsida > Fagales > Juglandaceae > Pterocarya > Pterocarya stenoptera. Next base: position 38,892 of record QEOT01002568.1, read on the forward strand.
AGAGAGAGCAATGATAGAATTCCTGCCGAATTGGTTCAACAAGAATTAGCAGGGTAACTGGGAGGCGTATTTCCCACCCGGCCCATCCTAAATAGGCTTTAGCCTAACATTAGGTCCTATTCTAGCCCAGGTCTCACCATTCCTAGGCCCCAGAGTAAACAAAAGGGTCCAACCCTCAAGGCCCCAGACGTTGGAAACCATACACGAGGGAAAAATGGAACCCACCGACTCTAACATCCCCTGTGACACCTAACGTTAAGGGGTTACGTTAGTAGTTAAACAGAAGATGCGAATGACCCTCCATTCTCTAACGGAGGGGACTAGAATTGACAGTGTTGTTCATGCACTGCTAAGACTAGCCCTGGGAGCCACGCCACATTAAAAACGCCATCCCAGGAGCCACGCCGCATTGAAGGCTCTACCTTAGAACACCACGTCGCATTAAATACCCAGACTAAGAAAGATGCAGGCGGGACAACTTAACCCTGACACAGGGAACATAATGCTCCCTGAGAACTTCATATAAAAGCCTCATCCCAGGTACAAAGAACTCTCTCTGAACATGATTATTCGAAAAGCCAATATTGAAAACACCGAACTAGCTTAGGCATCGGAGGCTCCTCGGACCACCCAATGCCCACCCTCTTCTTTGTATTTGCAGGTGAAGATCTCGGCCCAAGTTACTAGAACCTTGCACAAGTATACGAAACACGACATTAACACACTGAAAAAAAAAAAGGATTACAAATTGTACACTATAAGCTAAGGAAGTAAATAATTTGTTTTTGGGTTGATTATCAATAAACTAGATACTTTATAGCACCTAAGTAATGAATGATTTAAATATTCAAGATTATTAGATTAAAAATGTAGTTGTATATGCTAGTACTTTTTACAATTGAGTCAAGCCTATAGTGATCAAGCTACACCCATCAAAACACATATTTGAGATGCACTATCAACATCCTAGAAAGAACTAAGATGGTATCCATCATAAGTTTTGGTGAATAGCCATCACTTAAGTTTATATTTTGGACCTTTTATGTTGATGATATGTGGTTGGCCAGTAGTGATCTTGGTTAGCTTCATGAAATCAATAACTTTCTTTCTAAGAGACTTGAAATGAAAAATCTGAGTGAGGCATCCTTCATGTTTTGAATCAGATTTCTTTTCGAGATAAAAAATGACTACCTTATGATTTTTCAAAAATAGTTATATAGAAAGAGTTATTAAAAGATTTGGCTTGAAGAATTGTTCATTGTTAGGTATTTCAATAAAAAAAATGGTCATAAATTTTACATTTCACAGTACCCTAAGATTGATTGAGAATGCAAAGAGATGTAGAATATCTAGCATGCCTTGTTTGTTGGAAGCTTGAGATATGGGCAAATTTGTATAACAAACATTAGCTTTGCAGTCGAGATGTTTTATCTTGATCAAAATAACCCAAGATGTGTCATTGGAAAGCTACAAAAAGAGTGCTACATTATTTGCAAGAAACTATGGTTTTTCTACTTACCTTCAAACGAATTGACAATCTTGAGGTAATTGAATATTTAGACTCTGATTTTGCTTGTTGTTCTGATAGTAGAAAATATATTTATATTTATGTGTTCTCATAGCTAGGAGAGCTATTTTATGGTAAGAAATTAAGCAAACTGTTATTGATTCATCTACCATAGATGCTCAGTTTGTGGTAGACTTTAATTCTACAATCCATGTTTTATGGCTAAGCTAAGGAATTCTATCTCAAGATTTAGACTTGTCGACTCTACAGCCAAACTACCACTACAAGAAATAAGGCATTTTCCAAAGATTTTATGATCGCCACAATTAATCCTTATTTGTAGCGTTTTTCGTATTGCCTCTGAAATCAAAAGCAATTAATTCAAAATTCTAATGCTGAAATTATTGTTTACTTATTTGCGGTGACTATTTGACATTTTGTGGTGCATTAGTATCGTCGCAAATAATATTTGTAACTGTAGCGTTATTTTAATTTTGGCGAATGGTAAAATTGCCACAATAGCTACTTTTGCGGCAAATAAAAAGCGCTAAAAAGAGCCTTTAAGAAAATTCAAGCCTTTTCCAACGATTTTAATATCATCGCAAGAAAATTCTAAATAGACATTACATTTTGTAGCAATTTTAGTTGTCTCAAAAAGTAATGTCGACTGAGCAAGCGGCAAATATTTCCGTCGATGAGAGAAATCGACACAACAGATACTTTTTGCGGCGCATATTGTCGTCGTAATAACTTATGCAGTCAATTAAAATGTTATTTGGGGCAAATCCAAATCGCCGAAAAGTTTAAATTAAATTTAAACAACCATCGTTTTGTTTTCCCCTCATTTCTTTCCCTCCCCCCCGTTCTGCCTCCCCAATCCCTCCTCCCCCAACCCACGCCGCCATGCATAGCTCGTCGCCAGCGACCCCACCACGCCACCTCCACCTCATCTTGATGGCCACCCCCTCCGTCTCCCCCAGCCCCCAAGGTGGAAATGTCCTTTTCACCGAATCTGGCCTCGTCCTCTCTCTCTCTCTCTCTCTCTCTCGGATTTCTCTATATAGCCGCCGCTAGGGGTGCCTTTCGCCACCACTCACACCTCAACGCCATCGCCCCCTTCTCCTTCAGGCCTGGCCCAACAGCCCGAGGCCCTCTTTCTCTCCCTTGCTCTGTTCACAACCCCACGGCCCCCACGCGATTTGCTACTAATCAGCCACTCCCTTGTGAGTTTCAATTCTTCTTTTCTTGTGTTTTTTCTTCATTTTTTGCTAGAATATATATATATACCTGTAATTTTCCCCCTTGCTCTCATGATTTCCCATTTGTTACATTTCTAAGGCTCAAATCTATGTTCATTGATTTTGGATTGCTATCTTGTAATGGAAATCCTAACTTATTAGACACTTGATCCATTTATGCACCGTTGGTGTTTCCCTGTGTATGAAGAACACGTTTTTTGAAATTTTTTATGTAATCTATTAATAAGAACACTTTTTTTGTGTATACTTATAGATAAAAAGTTAGATTGCAACAACTAGTGAAACCACCTTTTGTCATGTTTGGTTTGAACAGACTGTGACCATAAACCACTACCCAGCCTCTCCCTACCTCGCCCTTGATGATCAATTGAAGTTAAATGATCAATTGGAGTTAAATGATGCGTGTCTTTTGTTTTATTCATTGGCAGTCTATGCATAGAATTATGAATTCAAGACTTATTGATTTCTTGATACTCTTCTTTGGCTTTAATTCATTTCTCTGCAGATGTATCATGCATGCATATAAGGTCCAAAAGACATGTCTATTCCTCCAACTACTGCACACTGTGTACGTATTGGTGCTATTGTTTCCAATGTTGCTAGAGAGGTAGGTACTCCTCCCTTCTTACTAATATATTATTTAATCACTGTGAATAAAATTGGAGATAGATGCTATAAAATCTCATGCATTTAGTGCGATGCATGTTGTTGAGGTTAAAGTCCTATTACACTTGTGCTAACATTCACATAGCATCTAAATTTTTCTTTGTGATATTGACTGAGAGTGTTTCCTAGAACAAATAAGCATAACTCATTTGCGTAGTTTCATTTGTCTCATGGCAATTGCGAAGAAAATAAGCGCTGCAACAAGCCAGAGAGAGAGAGACAGAGAGAGAGTTTTCTATATAATATTCAAGTATAAAACTGTGCTAATTAATGTATGAAGAGTTATATATAATTTGAAAAATGGAAAAAGTTTTATCAGATGGTTATTATAAGTAGTTACTTATAAAAGAAAATGGTTATAAGTAGTTTGGAATGAACAGATTTTTGGTAATTTGCAGAGACAACACTGCACTTTACAGTAAGCCAAACTCAGTAATTTAGTAAGCCAAATTCACTAATTTCAACACAACAAAAACTGAAAATTGCAGGAAACAGTCAACTAAATGACATTGATTCATTTAAGGCCACCCTGTACTTAGGTCTCAAAACAGTAAACTAAAGAACCACCTTGATGTCCCATCATCTGATGCCTAACCACACTTACAGAAAACAGCTATGCAAGAAGCCCTAATATTATTGTAGATCCCTAACCACACTTGCTCAAGTTCCTCATAGAAAGGATGTGTAGTTTGTCCTATAATGCCTAAAATTCTAAGAACCTAGTTGATACAATGTGAATGCTCCCAAGCAAATGTGTTGTTTTTAAAGTACTTTGTTGTTAGGTTTAATGATCTTGCTCAACTCTGTTTTTTCCCTTTCAACAAGTTTGGGATTAGCCCTTTCAACAAGTTTGGGATTAGTTTGTTAATTATTTTGGTGTTGTTTAAAAGCCAAACTACCATGCCATCGAATTGTGGTTCTGATAGTTGTGGTTCCAGTGCATGATAGCATCTTTGGTTTGTTAAGAAGCTTGTTTCTATGTGCTCTGGAATTTTCTTGTTGGCTTTAATTTTCCTGTGTGCCATTTTATTTTGAAATAACAAGAAGATTGTTAATCTAATTAGTGAAATCTTTTGGGCTCAAATGTAGGATATAACTTCAGTTGTTGCTTTGGAGTCTGCAGCTCAAATTGCAATGTTTGAGCGGAGAATTTTAAACAGAAGCTAGCTGCATCAATTAAAGCTTTCTTCATGAACTTTTGAAAAAAATACTAGGCAAATATACGTGAGGTGTAAATACGCATGACAGGCTATAATTTGGTTTTGAGTTATACATTGTGCTTTTCATAAATAATATATTTTCTTCACATGGTTGCTCTTTTTTTTATTGAATCTATATGTAATAACAATTTTTTTTTATACGTCTATGCATTGATAGACTTTACCTGCCTCTTGTTTGGAGAGATTCTTTTTCATTCCCTAACGGTTCTCGATTAGTAGGTGAAGAAATCAAATAAGTGATCATGGTATTTGTTTCCAATTCATTTTGGTTTCAGATTCTTGATTCTTCAGATCTGGGGTGCAGAAGGCTGGGCGTCCAACTAAGTGAGAAAACTTTTACTTGCAATTGTTTTGTGAAAGACTGTATCTATGTCGAACAGTTCTGAATTGCCAGGATCCAAATGTCCCAACTATCTTTTCCATGCTCACGATGGTTAACGATACTTTTGACATGTTTGACTTAAAAACTGATGGGTGTTGTCAATCTTGCACGTGAATTGATTGAGAATTGAGCAATTAGTGTATAAACAAAAAGAGAAATATGGATAATTTGTAGCATATTATAGTAATAACACTCTTTACAAATACTGATAAAGCTATTGATGCATATGTAGATTGTGGCAGCTATTGGAGCTGCTCTCTAGGCTTTGTACCAATTATTATTCTTGAATGCTGACTTTGTGCAGGTGAACCATTAATCTTTCTCCTCTTGTTTTTTTCCTTCTAGTTTCATAACATAGGTATGTGGTTTAAGAGATAGAGTTTCTTGCACGTTATATTCAAAACATCATATAAATAAAACTAACTACTATCGCATTTCTTTGTGCCATCTTATGAAGACCCTAAGATAGAGAAGTAATGTATTTTGGTCCCAATAAATTACAACTGCTGATTTTCTTATTTGTCCCAGGTAGTTTAATCAAAGCCTGCAAGAGAAAATTCTGCTTTAAAAATTAATCACTATACATATGGACTTCACAAATAAGAAAGGTTTTGCTTTAAAAATTTTAGGGTAATACTGAAAGTTAATGAAGAAGTTGGTCGTTCTGATGGCAGCAACTTGCTCTTTTGTTTGGCCAAGAATTTAAACAATTTTTAACCATGTGCAATTATATTGGTTCACTTAAACAATTCCTTTTGACATAAAATACAGACTTGTTGGTCCTGAAAATGCTCGAGGGGAATGAATGTCTTTTCTGACTTGTGTTGAGTCATTGCAGCAGAATGTGCTACCTAAATAGTTTGAGATTTATATTGTGATGTTTTGTGCATTATGTTCTGTATTTCCTTAGATTTTTCTTTCATGCCAAGTTGATGATTGTGCCTTTATTGTTGGGCTAGTTTCACTTAGTTTTTGCTCCTGTCATTGAACGAGTTCCTGTGTTGCTGTAGGTGCAGAAGTAATGTTTGCTGATTTAGGGCACTTCTCTGTACGTGCCATACAGGTTTATTTCAGCACTACATCAAAACATTTTTTCCTTGGAGAATAAATTCATGTATTTGCTTTACAAGAGGCTCCTTATAAATGATCCATACTATTTATCCAGATTGCCTTTACTTGTGGGGTATTTCCCTATCTTCTTCTTGCGTACAGGGGCCAAGTTGCTTATCTGATGAAATACCCAAATTCTGCAGAAAGAATATTCTATGATTCTGTGCTAGGTAACACCTTTTTTTTTTTTTTTAATAAGAAAAACATTGGATTGTTTGCTACGTACCCTCACTAGCTAATCCAAAACCATGGCATCTAAATCAGTCATTTCTATCTTTAAAAAGCTCTAGATAAAGTCACTTTTTTATGGAGTTAAGTGCAGTGGATTAGAATATGAAAACTTTAAATATTGAGTTTGAATCATGTTTTGACTATGTTTAACCCTTTATGACTATGTGTTAAACCACTGGAGACGAGAATGTATTTTTTTAACATTTTTCTTCAAGATTAATAGCCTAAGTAAGCAACCAAGGATTTTATTCAAACTAGTAGGTTCAATTAGAATTTTCAGGTTTGCCTAGAGCTAATCTCGCTATTTATGCTATGCTTTCACAAAAGAATGATGTTTCTTTTCAGGTTTTCTTCAACTCTAGTATGCTTGGTTTATGTAGTTGATATTGTGGTTAAGTGAGGGATGTTTAAGAGCATGAATGTACTAAAGCTGCTAGCTGTCCATGGTAGTGCAGAAAATTCTGCTATGCACTCTGTTTTGGGGCTTCAACCAGTCCATTTCATCCCCATTTTTTATTTACATCTTTTGCTCAACCAAAGTTATTTGTTTATATGAAAAACTATTGAAAACAAGCGACAAAAACCAGCCATCTTGTGAGCTTTAGCTTTTCATTTAATTTGGTTCCAACAAGTTACTAAAAAGCTGTTATGAGTATATCAGAATAATTAAAAATTTTAACAGGAAGAGGAGCAGCAGTTAAGAAAAGTTGCACTTAATATCTCAAAGGACGTGAAGAAATTCTGGATGAAAATAGAAAAACTGGTAATGTTTATCTATAATATTTATTCTTCAAATAACTTATCAAAATATTTATCTATTCTTAAAAGCTTATTTAATCCCTCTGTAATTTCTTCTAAGTCCACTTTGTTCAAATAGTTATCTAATTTCTTCAAATAACTCAAGGCACTTGATAAGCAACTTGAGTTTCTTTTGGGCTAAACTGAGAGGTATAATTATTTCTCTCATTGTTTTTGTTCGATGAACTCCCTTAATTCTTTGTTATGTATTGGATTGTGAGAAGTTCTTGTTATGCATTCACAGGTAAAGTGAAATGACATTATTGTGTTGGATATGCAGGTACTCAACAATGTTAGCAAAATGTATCATTGATACTCATAAACCAGTGCAACAATGTACCACACAAGATCAACAGAGTATTAAATACAAAGAAGTGGATGAAAATGATGGTAATAGATCTCCAGAACTTAATTTTGGTGAGTAGGAATCTGGTTTAGTTGTTATTTACCTGATAACCTCAAAATGATGACAATTTTTTTATTGACAATATATTTACACAATCTGGCAGAATCTAAGTCAAGTACTGCAGATATGGATGAAGATTACGTTACACAATCTGAAGATGAGTCAGTAGGCTTTTATTGTCTCTTCACTATCACTTGTAGATCTCATTTTAATATTTTTGAGTTTTTTTTTTCATTTAAGGGGTGTTTTTGATCTGTGCATGAAATTTCTAGCTTTAGGATTTAGTTCATATATTAATTATATCTTACAATGATATATACATATATTATATATAAGGGTCTCCAATATGAAATATAGCTTGTGCATAGTTAATTAGGATTAATTTTGTGGATTTTTTATTTTTATTTTGTGAAATATCTTTTCCGGCAAAAATATTTTTTTCGTATATTAAACTTATTTCCAGCGATCGTATATTGTGGGAAATACTTTTACTGGCGATTTTTATAATATTTCTTCGCCTCAAAAAGTTTTCCCAGCAATTTACTTAGGCCATTGGAATAGATCTCAGTATTAGCGGCAATTTATTAATTTTTTGGGACGACTATAATTCGCCGTAAAAATGTTTTTCGACTATTTAATGGGCAAACTAAATGGATATTTGCAGTATTTTATTTGAAATTTGCAGCGAAAAAAAAATGCCAAAAAAAAAAAACCTTTTAGTAGTGGTTTTTGACTTTTGTTGTGGTAGATCAAAAGTGGAGAGATAATACTGGCGAACATGTAAAAAAGTCAATGACGGCGATTTGTAGGACTTTTTCCAGTGAAAATAATCACTAGAAAAAGTCACTTCCCTTGCAGCGTACCAAGAATTTGCTATGATAATTCTTCAGCAATATTTCTCTCCAAGAATGAGAGGTTTTCTTATGGTGCCATGCACATTGAACATATATAGATACTTCAGTGTCAAGGAGGAAGTATGAAACAAATAGTCTATAGAAGACTGCAGGCATTGCACGTATGATTGCATATCCATTAAAAAAGCGACTGACAACTAAGTAGCTTAAAGAGCATCTTGAAATGATGGGCCTTGTGTCTACGCCCATGAGGTAAACATGTTAATAAGCTTATTAATGAATTAAAAGATTTTGGACATTTGAAGATATCTAGATAATTATTTTGATTTTCTTCTCTTATCTCCCTTTATATGTATATTGAATTGTGTGGATGAATGATGACATCTATAAGCTCTTCCTAACACTCCATAAATGCTATTAAAGTTGTGAGTTTTCTATGATGGCCAATAAAGTTATTTAAGTGATGAAAATGTTAAGAATCTCATGTACAAGATAAATATTATACCTCTAGCCATCAAGAAACACTTTAAGATAAATTTGTTAGGGATATTATTCTCTCATAGTATTCAAATTAATCCTCAAAGAAATTTCAATGGAGAGAGATACATTTCCTATCTCATATTATTTTACTAGAATCAAAATCATCAAGTATCATAGATAATCACATATCTTATTTTAAAAATAAAGTTTCATGCATGTTATGGATAAGATAAGGAATGCGGAAATGTTGGTGCATTTTTTCCTTGAGTTGTGGCCAATAATTGAGCATATGACCCATGATGGCAATGATGGTGGACGATCATGATCCATAGCTTAAAATAAATACAAAAAATAAAGACAAAAGAGGACAAAAAGATTTTAGTGGTTCGGCACTAAAGCGGCCTCTATCCATGGGTATTGGAGAAGTGAAACCCACTATAAAATGATATATTAATAAAAACATGAATAAGATCTATATAATATGTGACAAGGAGTCTAGTTTGGCTTACATCCAGTTTAGAATTCACTAGATGATAGTGAATCACTATTATTATTATTATTAGTTTGCATCCAGAGGTTAATTTATTGATTTTCTTGATAAGGTTTCTTAAATTTCTCATGATTATCTTTCTACCCTTTCCTCACGACCAGTCATAGCCAACTCTAGCTTAAGCGATGAGATCACTTGAATGAACAATGTTCTACCAGAGACCAAAGAGATTTTTCTTTGAATTATCAGAATTATTAATAAGTGTCTGACTATGCAATTTCCCCATATAACACGGCGTCGGCCCATATCATTGTTTTCTTGGCACAGTTCCCATATGGTCATTGAATGGACACCATGTGTTGCTCCTCAAACTTATGGACCACTTCATGAGGACTACGGATCAGTATGACCAGCACCCATCCTAATTAAGGCTAAGGCCATTATAATTAAAGACGATGCTACGTCCACCACTCCTAGCTCTCGCTAGTAACTATTGTTAGGTATAATTGATTTTTTTTTTTTACATGTATTTTTTAACACTTTTAAATATTTTTTAAAAAAAATAAAAAATCGTAATATTATTAAAAAATACTTTTTTAATCATTAAGTAAAAAATAAATAAAAATAAAAAATTTCATCTGTAAGAACAAGCGGTGAGACGTCTATCCTTTTCCTTATAATTAATGTCCATCCCGATCGAGTGTCTTAGCCGATTCATTGAACGCATACATGAAACACCTGCATATATCTTATATATCATCAGTACTACTATGTATAGAGGAAAAATACAAAAGTGGTGGGCGAATCAATTAAGTCGGTATCACATGCAACTTGCCTAGCGGAAAGGTCGTCTCCACCAGGAGTAGTTAGTTCCCATTTAAGGTGATAGTTACGTACGTACTACTGCTCCACATGATCAATCAGAGCCAAGCTGGGTAAATGGATGGTGATCATACAGTAGTACTCTAGCTTAGTTGCTACACCGCTTGCTGCATATGCATGTGTTTAATTTAGTAGGGCCGCATGCAAGCCGAAAGTTAAATAAAAACGTAGGGCTTCAGATTACGTACGTATATTATATAGCTCGATCCGTAGATGTACTCTATGCCTTTCACAATCTAAAAGATTCAGAAACTGCATTTTAATACAAAACCATGCAGTTATATATATACGTATATATATAATGTGATGAGACATGATATGTGACAACATATAAATCAAGCACACAGTCACTATATATCCTATGGTATTGAACAAAAACATGTATGCATGGTCAGGCCGGCTCGATCATTGATCTAGATCAAAGGTGTCGTGTACTTTTTCATAAAAATAAATTCATAAACTAACGTGGTTTTATGTAATACGTTAGATTGTATCATATTAAGCCATTTCAATTTGTAAATTTAGTTTTATGAGATATTTTTATAGTTGTAGCAATACTTCTCAAAAATAAAAGGGAGAAACAAGAATAAAATGGATTTTGGTACTTTTATTTTTGAAGTATTTAGAAAACATAACTTCTAGTCCAAAAACAATGGAAAACCACTCAAAATATTTGAAATTTATTTGTCAATATTTTTCATCGGTTTTGAAGAGGATAAAATACTTTGGCCCAAGTAGACCAGGCCCAACCTACCAAAAGGCCATCACTAAAAGAAAAGAGAGGAATGAGAGACAAAGAGAGGACAAGAAAAATGAGGGTGTCAGGACCTGGGAAGAGAATGGGAAGATAAGGTGTTAGGAAGAAAGTAAGGAAGATACAGAAAGGAAAAGGTGGAAAGAGATGAGGATGTCAGACACGCAAGAGAAAAAGTGGTTGTTTCTCACCACTACCGAGAGGCACGCGGAAAGAGGGGTCAGATAAAAGAAAACGGCTAGACTACTCCTAGGGGACTTCTTCTACTCCAGCTTCTTTGACCTGACGACGAGAGCTCCAACATGAATATATCATTCCATTGTGCAGTGACAAAATGAGAGGCTATGAGAGACTGTAAAATACTCATGTTATAGTAGATCTCCCCTCCCCAAATGCCCGTAGATGTAGGCATCATGTCAAACTATATAAATCTGTGTATCTTGTTCTCCATTTATTTTTCCTACATTTACTTCATATTCACTGTTTTAGATATACGCACCGACACCATACAACCGTACCGGACCACTGTTGGGGGTTCAAAACAATATCGATCGAGGCTCGCATCGTCATAACGGGTCGGATATGACTCTTTCTCCCATTCCTGCCTATTGTGCGATTTTTTAGGCATCAACAATTGGCACTGTCTGGGGATCTAATTCACTTTCTACACCGGATGTGGGAGAATGACGATTTTCCGGCGTGCTAAATAATCTCCAAAGGAGCAAATGAAGCTTTCTTCAGATAAGTACTCCAAACTTTCCTGCTCTTATTTTTATTAACAACGCCATCCCAAAAATCAAGCGAGTGAACTCTTCCTCGCCCGTGTAGTTGATAATCCTGTACACTTAACTGCCTACNAGAAAGAGGGGTCAGATAAAAGAAAATGGCTAGACTACTCCTAGGGGACTTCTTCTACTCCAGCTTCTTTGACCTGACGACGAGAGCTCCAACATGAATATATCATTCCATTGTGCAGTGACAAAATGAGAGGCTATGAGAGACTGTAAAATACTCATGTTATAGTAGATCTCCCCTCCCCAAATGCCCGTAGATGTAGGCATCATGTCAAACTATATAAATCTGTGTGTCTTGTTCTCCATTTATTTTTCCTACATTTACTTCATATTCACTGTTTTAGATATACGCACCGACACCGTACAACCGTACCGGACCACTGTTGGGGGTTCAAAACAATATCGATCGAGGCTCGCATCGTCATAACGGGTCGGATATGACTCTTTCTCCCATTCCTGCCTATTGTGCGATTTTTTAGGCATCAACAATTGGCACTGTCTGGGGATCTAATTCACTTTCTACACCGGATGTGGGAGAATGACGATTTTCCGGCGTGCTAAATAATCTCCAAAGGAGCAAATGAAGCTTTCTTCAGATAAGTACTCCAAACTTTCCTGCTCTTATTTTTATTAACAACGCCATCCCAAAAATCAAGCGAGTGAACTCTTCCTCGCCCGTGTAGTTGATAATCCTGTACACTTAACTGCCTACACATGGCACTTGTAGCTCAAGTGACCAGGCCACTCATCTTTCCCATGGAGTGTAGTTCATGCATGGGACACATGCACATAGCACATGCACTGGCGGGCAAACACTACACCTAAATGCACACTACCACACAAAGTCCACCGACCATGCACTTAAATGCTTAGTACTTCCACAGGTGGGCAAGCCCATATACAGTTGTATGTAGTGTCCAAGCACATCCACGTGGGCGAGCAAGCACACAATGCCTAAATCCTTAACACTGTACTTTATGTACAATGCCCATGCATATGCACAGGAGGGCGAGCACATCCCGACTATGCATACTTTATGTACAATGGCCATGCACATCCTGATTATGCATGGCATGCACAGTGTGACTGCTCAACTGAGTGCACCTGAGAGGCTCACGATAGCTAGCCGTGAGCACGCCGAACCTACAGGCTAGAACCACCTAACCCGCCAATAGCTTTTGTTCCAAACGCACCACCCCCAACGGAAAAAGATCTGCTAGGAGAATCACTTTCACAATCTCGCACGTGGTAAAAAACACAAAGCCCAGCCCCTTAGTGGCACAATTGGGCCTCCGGAGAGCACCAAGTGGCTCATCAGCGGTGTCTGCCCCCCTCCCCCCCGAGGTGGTTCCCGACCACCTTGGCCAACAGATGGCGGCCGTTGGCCACAAACGCAATGCACGAAATGTTCAAGACAAGCTCATGGCATTGTCGCAAGCTCCATGTCCGCGTTAATGGTCACCACTCGGACAGCTGGCACCTTCTGCAGCCCCTGAGGTGGTCCTTGACCACCATGGTGAGCACGAGGTGGCCTCGAGCTAGACACACAGTGAGCAACGGATGCACGCAGCACACACCCAAGGGGGACCCAGCTATCACAAGCTAGTGGGCAACGCCACCCTCCACTAGGACAGCCGATGATCTCTATCGCCGATAGAGTGCTCAACTAGGTCTCTTGGACACCCCATGCAAGCAAGCATCATCCACCCAGTGGCGAGTACCTCCTTGCCCGGCCATAGAAGTTCCTCAACCACCCAGTGGAAAGAAATCAAGCTACCTAGTCACTCTCTTCTGCCACACAGTGGTGAGAAACCAAGCTACGTGGCCACTCTCACTGGCCACACAGTGTCTAGAAACCAAGCTCTGCTTCCCGCTCACTTTCCTTAGGACATGTGTATGTCGGCCACGATCCTGCCACGCACATAGGCGGGTATGTAACAAGCAGGCCACTCACTTTTCCTGGCCATGGGTTACCCAGTGGGAAACTTCCTCAACCACAAGTTGCCCAACCACAAATAGCACAGATAGGAACAACTCGGCCAACCCATCACAGACTCAACTGCTCGGCCACATACATGCAGTTAAGCCACCACTCCTCTAAGCCATGAGCATCTCAGCCATTGGTTACCCGACCACTAGTGTCCTAGCCACACGAGCAAGCCCGAGCAATTCTACGACCTAAGTCCCTCATCTCGGACATCTTCCTTGGCCAAGTAGCCCCCCGACGACATGCATCTTGACCATTTTGCTCAGCCATCACCTACACATCCAGAGCTTCCTAGAGTTACTCGACCACAAGGAGGGACCTAATCCAGTTTGAGAGTCCTCCTAGGCATGTTGCATGGCCCATGCAACTTCATCAGCCCTTGCTTGGCAAACCCGTGCTCAGCCACGAAACTTTCTCTGTCACCGCTCTTCTTTGGCCAAAGCGTGGCCTAAACATGACCACTATCCTAGACCACACGGTCCATCACTGGCCAGTATATTCCACTGCTGACAGGGAGTTCCCCCCCCCCACACGTTACCTCTCCCAAGCAATGTACCATGTCCTCCCCCACAATGAAGATAGCAGTTAACTCTGCCACACGAGCAGCCTCACCCAACACGTTGCATGGCCCATGCAACGTGTTTCACCTACCCATGCTTGCCCAACTTGCTCGTCCAACACGTTCCACCAACTTGCTCGCCCAACATGCTCCACCAACCTGCTCACCCAAGTCTGCTCACTCGATTCCAGTCAAGCAAAATCAACTACGACAACCAAAAACTCTTTGGTTTGTCTCTCTTGAAATTTGTTGAAGTTTATTTCTACTGACAAAGTTGCTTCTAGTGGCACAGAACATCGGACACTGGCAGCATGGTCCCACTTGGGCACATTGAACCTCTGTCATCGCCAAACCATGGCTCCCATAGGCCTCAATCGGCACGCTTCCAACCTTCGCAGCGCTCTGGTAGAGCAAGTCAGGTTCGCCACCTCACTTTGTGATTTGCATTGTTTACGCTAACTGAATTGACCTTTTTTGTCATGGACAAGCATCTCCTTCAGTAAAGTCGAGTCCCTTGGGTCACCGTGGTACAAACGTTGGACACAAGTCCCTTAACTTGTCAACCCTCGCGCCAGCCAAGCCGAGTCCCTTGACTCGCCACGATGCATTGGCCGAGATAAAGCTCTAGGGCTCACCCAAACAACCTAGTCAGATAGAAGTCCATCCACTTGCCGACCTTCGTGCCACCAAGTTGAGTCCCTAGACTTGCCATGATGCATTGGTCGGGCTAGAGCCCCAGGGCTCGTCCACACAACTAATCAGACACAAGTCCCTAGACTTGTAGACCTTCATGCCACCAAGTCGAGTCCCTTGACTCTTCGCAAAGTTTAGCCCGGGCACTCATCCCAGGACTTGTCCAGACGTTTATTTGGACACAAGTCCCTTAACTTACTGACCTTCACGCTGATACGAGTCTCTAGAATCGTGCCAAGTGTTACACTTGTGCCATAATCGCTGCCAGAAAGTTACCTCAGGGAACGAGTCTTCTGAGTTAAGGGGCCTCTGAGCTCCGCAACCGCCTTGCGGGGCTACCTTCAGGAACGAGTCGATGGGCCCTCTAACCACTTTGCGTGGATTACAACAGACAAACTTGAAACTAATAGCAAACTGGAAACATTAATAGCAACTCACATTGGAAGGGAAAAATACACCAACAAAATTGAAAACAAAAACATCGGATGGATATACATTTTTCAATAACGATAGACATTCATGAAGACTCACTGCGCAGCTACACAACATACGCGGTCGAGTACACCTTCCGACACATCCGAGCTCCGCGCTTGCATCATAGGTGGTTAAGTAGATCTCTCACCACATTTGAGCTCCGCGCTTGCATCTTATAGGGTTAAGTACAACTCTCGCCACATTTGAGCTCCACGCTTGCATCATACTCAGTCGAGTACAGCTCCAGGCCACATCTGAGCTTCGAGCTCGCATCATATGCAGTCGAGTACTTCTCTCACCACATCCGAGCTTCACACTCACATCATACACGGTCACAAGTATATCTCCTGCCACATCCGAGCTCTGCGCTCGAGTAACATGTGGTCGAGTACGACTCCCATCACACCTGAGCTCTACGCTCACATCTTACACAGTCGAGTAAGTCTCCCACTACGTCCAAGTTCCACGCTCGCATCTTATGTGGTCAGGTACACCAATCGTCTAATTTCGTGCTCAGAAATCTTTATTGCTTAATGCAAGTGAAAAGGACAACCAGGGACCAACTCCCGAAATTTATCTTCTTACATATTTCTACGGACAACCTCTATTACATATTTTATCTTAAAGATTCCTAAGATCTTTGTTGGCCCAGGTAGACTAGGCACAGCTCACTAAAAAGCCATCACTAGAAGACAAAGGAAGAGAGAGGAATGGAAGACAATGAGGAGACAAGAGAAATGAGAGTGTCAAGACAAGGGAAGGGAAGGTGATAGTAGGAAAGTAAGGAAGAGATGAAAAGGAAAATGTGTAAACAAGAGAGGATGTCAGACACACAAGGGTAAAATTGGTCATTCCTCACCACTATCGAGGGGCACGCGGAAAGAGGGGTCAGATAAAAGAAAATGGCTAGACAACTCTTTGGGGACTTCTTCTTCTCCAGCTTCTTCAACCTCACAACGAGAGCTCCGGCATGAATATCTCCTCTAGTAAATAGATCACCGGCTTCTATTGTACAGTGAGAAATGAGAGGTTATGGCAGAGTACAAAATACTTAAGTTATAGTGGATCTCTCCTCTCCAAACGCTCTTGGACGTAGATATTATGCCGAACCATGTAAATCTATGTGTCTCCTTGATCTCAATTTATTTTTCATGCATTTACTTCATATTCACTGTTATGGTTGTACGTACCGACACCGTACAACTGCACCAGATCACTGTCGGTAGCTCCAAACATCATTGATCTATACTTGAATCGTCATAGCGGACCAAAAATGACTATTTCTCCCCTTCCAACCTGTTGTGCAATTTTTTAGGCATCAACAGGTTTAAAAGTAGTGAGCCCCTAACAAAATATCAGTTATTCAACATGCATGCATGACCCTCTCTTAGACTTTAATCCTATATTTACCCTTGAGTACTGCCAGTACTGTGTAAACTACAATTTTATATGAAATTAGGATTCAAACTATGCAGGCTAGGCTGTGTGAAGATCGTTGATCATCCTTCGCCATGAATAAATTGATCAACGCGCAAGCTTTGTATCTAACTAACTAATTTCTTTGTATATTGATCGATCGATAGCCATGCAATAATATGGACGAGAGTTTTCTTATAAAGAACATGTTAGTCATGTGATAATTATGAGGATACGTACTATTTGTTTCCTTTGGGTCCAGCAACTTCTTCATCATTCGGTTCTCATGATGTGTTGTCCAATCAATAAGACGTACATTTTGCCTGCCTCTACGTTAATTGTGGCAATGAACAAAAATACTTTATGCAACCGCCTAGGTGCAACCGGCGCCCATTAATAATTTTTTTAATTTCTTTCTCCCTCTCCCTCTCCATTTTGTTTCTTCTCTCCCTGTAGCAATGAAGACATTGCAGACATAAAGAAAAATGTATGAGCAATAAATTTTTTAATTTCTTTCTCCCTCTCCCTCTCCATTTCATTTCTTCTCTCTCACTGTAGCAATGAAGACATTGCAGTCTTTGAAGACATAAAAAAAAAATGTGTGAACGTGTGTGTTCTGTAATGTTAGCAAAGAAGAGATAAATCTCTAAGTAAATTCTATAGACGATTGAGCTCCAAAACTAAAGGGTCTGAGTGGGAAAGAGAGACATCTTCACTTCTTGAAAAGCTTCCCATCTTGATCTTTTAGTTTCTTCTAATTCTCTGGTGCTTTAAAAATGCTACTAGGAAGACACAAAGTCCAACACAACAAGAGCACTCCAAGAGATGATGAATTTCAAAGAAGGAAGTTGTTTTTATTTGAGCGAGGATGAATCAAGAGATCTTTAAAGGAATTGACCGCAAAGAGTGGGTTAGATTCTATATGCGTTTTTCAGTCGATTTCTCATATGCTTCTTCGGACTTTTTCTTCCATAAATAATGAAAGATGAAACTTGCTTCTCAGATCTCTTTTCTCTCGCATTCCGGTCGACTTATCATTTTTTTGTTTTAAATTTCTGACAGATGACGTCAGCAGTTACATGCCAGTTGTGCGCGCCGGTTGTATGTAGCAATCCTAGGCAATGAAATAATTATGGGAAGTTGCCTTGTCTATATCGGTTATCCTACTACTCATTATTAGGTGTGTGGTGTAAGAATTTTTTTTTTTTTTAATCTTTCAGAGAATGTTACAAATTTGCATTCTACAATAAAACAATCAATTCAATATATAATTAATTTGCATATGCACTCTAATCTACCAAAACTTGTGGTTAATTTACAGGCATTCTAAACTATAAATTAAGTTTGGTCTTTTTTCAATCTGGATTAAGATTGATCAGGCACATGATCACCATCATGTCCTGTTTGTTTATGTCAAACCTTAACAAATAGTACGAATTCTAAATATAGTTTTAAGTTACAAATGTCAGCTTTGATAGATCATTAGATCTTGAACACGGCTGTTGACCATGAAAACCATATTAATTTAAAGGTGTAAACCATATTATATATTCCCCATCATTTTTTTTTTCTCCCAATGACATGAAAGAGCTATTTTTTTAATGGGTAGTACTATTATGCTACGCTCAAATTTGTCCACTTGGTGTGCCACTGGTGCAAAATATTTCACTTTTTTTTTTTAACTTTTTATTTTAAATATTTTTTAAACATGTTTAAACATTTTAAAAGATACCAATGCCCTAGCTAATAATCACTTCCTTAACTATTTATAAGTAAAAAAACATATTAAAAATAAAATAAAATATATGAACGGTCAAATTAAAGGGACAAACTCAAGATAACATATTTAGACATGTTGATAATACTGATCCTTAATATAACATATTTAGACATGATCTGGAAACACCCCAAGGCTATCCTATGATAGATCCCCCATCCAAAAATGATGAAATTATTGACTTTGGTACAAGCCAACAAAAAATGCTGAAGACCCTTGATAAAGACCCCTTGATTCCCGCTGCTGGTTCCTGCAAAGACAGAGATTCCTTCTGATTGGACTCAAATTTATTGTTCACTACTATTCATTGTAGTTGTATTTACTGTTCACTACTGGTTTTTTAGAGAATCCTTACGAGCTCCAGAACCCTTGTCTTTCATACTTCATTACTCCTCCCTTGTAATCCCACAATATTGTTTCAATTACTAATCTGTGAGTATTTTCAGTATTTGTTCTTGCTCTTTTCTACTACTCTTATATTAACTCTTTCTCTTTTTAGTATTTATTTTTTACTTGGATTCCAGTCATCTGGTCCTTATTTAATTGGATTCCAATTATCTTGTTCCAACATATAATTATTTATTTTACTTACTTGCACTATCACTCCAACTATCTGGTCCGGGAATGTTAGGAATTCCTTTCATTTCTTATTTATATTCATTCCTTTCGGAAAAGGATGGTATTGCGTACCACTGACCCTTTCGGTCAGAAGATAAAGTTTAGATTTGCTTCAAAATTTCATATTGATACAAATGATTGTTTGAAATATTTGGTTTCTACTAAAAAAAACATTTCAAAATAGGAAATCAAATATAAAAAGGTAAAATATAAGTGATTTCAATAAAAGGCTAGTTGATGATGTTTGCTCTAATCTTCCAAATGCATTCTGGCATAGGAAGAAGCATGTTGTTACTTTACCTTATATTAAAGATTTTTCTGAGAAAAATATCCCCACTAAAGCTCGACCTATTCAGATGAATAGTGAAACTTTAGAATTTTGTAAAACAGAGATTCAAGATCTACTTGCCAAGAAGATTATTAGACATAATAAGTCTCCTTCGTTTTGTACTGCTTTTTATGTCCAAAACAACTTGAGATTGATAGAGGGACACATCGGCTAGTTATTAATTACAAGCCATTGAACAATGTCTTAGAGTGGATTAGGCATATCCCCAATAAGAATGACTTGATTCATAGGCTTAGTGATTTAGTAATCTTCTCTAAGTTTGACATGAAATCAAGATTTTGACAAATCCAGATTAGTGAAACAGATAGGTATAAGACTACTTTTACTACCCCTAGTTATTATGTGTAGAATGTTATGCCCTTTGGACCCAAGAATGCCCCTAGTTAGTTTCAAAACATTATGAATGATATTTTCAATTCATTCACTCATTTCACCATTGTTTATATTGATGATGTTCTCATTTACTCTAATTCTATTGATGAATACTGAAAACATTTACATTTGTTTCTTGACATCATTAGACACAATGGTCTTGTTGTTTCTGCTAAAAAAATAAAATTATTCCAAACCAAGATTAGATTCCTTGGTTATAATATTTCTGAAGCCAAAATTCGACCTATCAGTCATGCTATCGAATTTGCTGATAAGTTCCCTGATGTCATTCTTGATAAAACCCAATTGTAGAGATTCCTTGGTTCTCTCAACTATGTTGCGGAATTCTACAAGGACATGAGGAAACAATGTCACCCACTCTTTGAGGGATTACATTCCAACTCTCCTCCTTGGACTAAAATCCATACTACACTTATTAAGCAATTCAAGACACATGTTAAAACTCTACTAAATCTTGGAATTCCTACTACTCTTTCTTTCAAAATTTTTGAAACAAATGCCTTTAACATTGGTTATGGTGGTATTTTGAAATAAATTGCTTCACTAGGCTCGTTTGAACAAATTATTCACTTCCATTCTGAAGTCTAGAATACTGCACAAATTAATTATAGTATTATTAAGAAAGAAATTTTATCTATAGTATTATATATTTCTAAGTTTCAAAGTGATTTATTAAATCAAAAATTCTTATTATGTATTGATTATTAAAGTGCTAAATATGTTTTAGAAAAAGATTTTGAAAACATTACTTCTAAACATATTTTTGCCAGGTGGCCTTATTTCCCTCTTCAGCATTTTTTTGTTGGCTTGTACCAACGTTAATAATTTCTACATTTCTGGCTGCTAGTAGATGATTTATATCTTTTCATTCTTATTCATTGAATTATCTTCCAATTCCTGCTTAGTACTTTGTTAATTGTGTTCTATTGTTGTCTATGTTGGCGCCACCCTAGTCGTAAAGTGAATCTCGAGAATAGTGTCTATAAGACCCATTTTTCTAGAGAAAGCGATTAGGGCATGAGTGGGTAGACGGTTGGCTAGGGAATGTGGTACGAAATGCAATAGGAACAAGAGTAAAGACATGATTAGTGAGTATTAAGTTTAGATTTTGGTTGATTTCAAGATGAATAAGATGTTTAGATTTTATTCGTCTATTAGTTCTAGATCTAGTATACCTCCTGATATTATCAATAAAGAAGATTTTTCTGTTGAAGAAACTAATAATATTGATTTCAATAAATTGAGTATTCCAAATATTGATGCTAAATCTATTTACAAAACTACCAGGACTCAAACTGTTTTCAAAACTGAGTTCAATGTTAAAACTGTTGAACAAACCTATGCTATTTCAAAATCTCATGAAAAATGTTGCCTATTTAACAGAAAATCTATTCAAGAATGTCTGGTAAAAGGTTATAAATTTCTACATATTGGTTCAGTTCAAGTTGTTGTTAAACCTCTCACGAGGANTTCAAGAATGTCTGGTAAAAGGTTATAAATTTCTACATATTGGTTCAGTTCAAGTTGTTGTTAAACCTCTCACGAGGAAAAGCACCAATGTTTTGGTACTTCTTTGCTTGAGAGATGCTATATTCAAAAAATTTGAGACTAGCATATTTGGTATGATTCAATCGTCTCTGTTTAGTGATCCTGTTCATTTTTTATTATTTCCCTGATTATATCTTGCTTTAGATGATCCTAATATCATTAAAGTTTCAACTTTAAATAATCTGACATCTGGTTATGATATGGAAGAAGGCAATAAGCTTCTTGCCATACTTTACCGTATTTATTATCGCGTGTTAAAAACTAATTTAAATCCTAAAGCTATTTTGAAAACTTCAGGAAATAAAACTTTGTTAATCCAAAGTTCTACTTCTAATGCTTAGGTTCCAAAAATGATTTATTGGAAAGATATTACTCTTTCCAATGAATGGACTTTGGAACATAAAGTTCCTCCTACTAAGCTTATTTCTGATGAAGTTAACTTTGATTATATTAACCAGTATTTGAATGGTACTATTAAAATTAGTTTTGATCAACCATTCGTAAGCAATGAAAAAAGAAATTCTTTCACCAGAACCAAAAGTTCCTTTGCTGGATCTATTGCTGACAATCCCGAAAGAATAGACTAAAATCTCATAAACTTTCTAAAAGATTCAGTCAAAATTTTTAAACCCGATTTAAAATTGCAAGGGGTTTATACATCTTTTCAAGTTATTTTTGCTTATTACACTACCAAAGATACAGAAGTATCCAAAGGTAAAGCCATAAAGGAAGAAGTCGATAAAGAAGAAGAAGACGCTTCCACTTTATCCCAACAATCTCAGAAATGGTCGCTCCTATTCATCACAACCAATTAACTGTGATCAATAGAGCCTTTAAATTTTTTTTTATTACTTTATATAATGAATATAGTTATGTTAAAAATCATGATTAGAGAAAATCTTATCATGCTACTGTTTCGATCTGATTCAGAAAAACTACATGTTAAACGAAAATGAGAAGTCAAAAATGTATGGCTTACAAAAGCATATACTGTTCTTTGACTTCGTTGAAAATTGTTATGTTTCTAAAAATAGTTGAATGTTGATAAAACAAATTTTGTCAAGGAAGAAGGGAAAATGATGGTAATATCTAGTCACTCCCCTTTAGAGACAATTATTATTTCCCATAAATGAGTAGATATAAATGCTTCTCCTTTTAAATTATCCAATGTTGATTCTATTACTACTACTTTTACTGAAATGAAAGAAGATTATTTGAACAAAATAATTTTGTCAATAAAACTCTTCATGTTATCAGTCAACAATTAGATCGTATTAAAGAAAAGGTTGAAAGCCCTGCTTCTACTACTAGACTTGAAAAACCTTTGATTATTTTACTAGAGACAAGGCAAGGTCCCAATAACAAACCAGCCAACACTCTTGATAAACTTAATCAAATGCTTGCTGATTTAAAGAAAGAACCTTCTACTAGTGCTTTAAGTAGCAAAGGTAAAAAAGTGGTTTATGGTTTTTCTAAAGAAGAATCATCTTATTCCGATTCTTCTGACGATAACGATATTCTTTTACTTGAAAAGAACTTTGAAAAAATTATTCCCACTCATGCCCTAAACACTTTCTCTAGCAAAATGGGCCTATAGACATGGTTTTTGGGATTCACTTTACGATTAGGGTGGCGCCAACTAAGACAAGAATAGAACACAACTAGCAAAGTACCAAGGAAGAATTGGAAGATAATTCAATGAATAAGAATGAATAGATATAAATCATCTACT
>QEOT01002568.1:94435-138723 GCA_003123785.1 Pterocarya stenoptera
CCTTCTAGTTACGGGGGCGGATTGGCCCAAGGGACGTCTCCCCACTGCCCACTGCGAAGACTTTGTCAATGTCATCATTGTCCAACTAATAGAGAGAGAGAGAGAGATAGATAGGTAGATAGATAGATAGCTGGCCCAGTGGGGGTGACGATAGGAGGGAGAGAGTCTGAGAGACCAACGACAAAGACACAGAAGAAAGAGAGGGAGATCAGCAGTGGGTGATTTTAAAACAAAACCTAATTTAAAAGAGCATTGCTATGCATATCCTACACACCATACATTAAATTATTTTTTATTTTTTTTCAATTTTTTTCAATTTTTTTTTATTTTACTCTTCTTGAAATATTTATATTTTTTTATTCATCATCTATATAATACACATTTAATAAGAGAAACAAATAAAAAAAATAAAAAAAAATTATAGTGTGTTGTGTGTAGAATGATGCAAAAATTAATTCAATTTAAAAAGACGTCATTTTATTAAAGAATATTTGTTTTGTTAATATATATATATAAATGGACATGTCAGATGGGAGAAACCCTAGACCGGCTTGGGCCTGGCTCAGGCCTCGTCCCCCGGAAACCCCAAGCATGGGGATGGACGCCAGCATGCCGATTAGTTTCCAGACTGGGCCCCGCCGTAGCCAGGCAAGGGGCAAACAAGTTGGATGCAATGGCCCGTTGCCCACCCCTAATCTTTCTGGTAATACTTTTTTTTTTATCATTTGTTATATTTATTTGTATCCTAAACTAGACAAATATGTGCATATGTAATTAAACTTATATTGTGTGTTCAGTTATCTACACTATTGAGTACCAAAAGAGAGGGCTACCTTATACACATATATTGCTTTTTTTAAATTATGATGACTAGCATCCAACTCCAACAAAAATAGATAGAATAATATCTGCAGAAATATGTACAAATGTATTGATTTTATGTTTTAAATCTAATTTACTATACTTTTTTTAAAGTTTATACACTTTCCGTAATAACTAATAACAATTTAATAATGTAGGAATGATTGGTCACGTACTTATGCAAAGTTGAAAAAATAGACAACAAATTTGGATGGTATTATAGCTCATGCCTTATATGCAAAACAAAAGTTAAATTTATTGAAGGATCTTCTTGATGTAAATGATGTAAGGCATAACCAAAACTTATCGTACCAAGGTAACTTTACAAAATAAATCCAATGTATATATATTCATTTGCACAGACACATATATGAACATCTATATTTTAATTAAATGTTTGGTTCATTTACTAAGTGTTTTGGTAATTATTTAGACATTGAAAAAATATGCAATTGGTTGATGATTTTAGATTAACATCGTCGGTGTTATTTGACAAATAGGCTAAGAAAATCTTACAAAAGAACTTACAGAAAAACAAGACCAAGTAACAAAATTTTCAATATAATGTTTTTAAGGGTTAATTACACTTTACCCCTCAAACTTTCACTCAATTCACAATGTGCCTCCGAAACTACTAATTGCATCAAAGTGAACCTTCGAACTTTCAAAATTTCTCAATCCCCCCTTCCATCTACCATAAGCGTTAAATCTAACAAAAATTCACTACACGTGCTACTCATGTGCATAATATTCACTGTAAAAAATGTAATTTTCATCTAATTTATTATCATTAATCATATAAAATAAAAAATAATAGGTGCTATCAATTAATAATAAATCATAAATCATTGAATAATTTTTTTATTAATTTATATATGGTTAATGAATATCAAATAATTTCATTATGTACATAGATTATTTATATTTGCTTGCAACTTAAGTATAAAATAATTTTATATATGGTTAATGATTAATGATTTATTATTAACTGAAAGCATATATTATTTTATATTTTGTATGATTTTTTTTTCGATGGAAGTATTTTATATGGTTAATGATAATAAATTGAATGAAAATTATATTTTTTACAGTGAATTTCCATTAGATTTAACATTACTGGTAGACGGAAGGGGGATTGGGAAGTTTTGAAAGTTTGAGGGTCCACTTTAATGCAATTAGTAGTTTCGGAAGTACATTGTGAATTGAGTAAAAGTTCGAGAGGATAAAGTGTAATTAACCTTATTTTTAAATTGATGATAAGTATACAAAGTACAAGTACATTAAATATTAGATATATCATTATTATAACATATATATTTGTATTTATTTAGGACTGGAATGATGATGGTTTTCCTGAATGATTTATAACAAATTGTTGGTAAAGAATACATCTTCTTACTACGACCTGATGAGTACAACTTAAAATATGGACCAAAAAATTACACAATTTTATGAATATTTGATCCTCAAAGCCAGTTAAAAAGGTAGAAATTAATTGCAGGGTTTGTTTTTTATTTAATCAGATTTTATATTTATAATGGTTTTGTTTTTCATTTTTCAATCTATTCGTTGGGGGGTGTTGATCAATAGACTGATGCACTATACTAGAAATAGGACGCGAAACATAATGATTAAAATGTTTTATACATGGACATTTATGATTGATACTAATTTTATTTCACGAAACTATTGTACACATCGATCTCGACATCAACTCAAATACACAAGAAGATAATCATAAATCTAAGGCTCCATCCAAGAGAAGAAGAATCTAGGAAAAGAAAAAAAAAAAAAAAGAGTGTAGATTGATGTATTATTTTCAAATATAATCTTTATATATGTAAATTAAAAATATGCAATCGTGTCTCATACTAATTATTTCTACTTGATATTTGTTTAAATTGAACAATCATAGGTATATTACATTTTCAATATTGTAAATTGACCATTAAATATTTATTGGTAAAGTTGACTCTTGTTTATATACCTGCTTCGTTTTATATATATCTTACATACATTTTTTTATCCATTTTTAATGTATTTATATATTGACCAATTATTATTACTTCTTAATTTTGAATAGTTGTGTTTGAAAAAATTTTTTTTTTTGAATAGCTGTGATAATGATTATGTATAGTTTATTTATTTTTTTTGCCAAGAGCCCGATGGTCTTAAGGCACATGACCCGGTTCTCCAAATAGAAAACTTGGATTCGAAACCCCTACCCCCTTATCAAAAATTCGTTAAAAGAATGAATAGTGTATATTTTTAAATATAGATCTATAAAATCCAATATAAGTAACAGTCCGTGCATTGCGCAAGTTATAAGCTCGTAATTGGTAATGAAGTATGCATTGAAGAGAAGGGACTAGCCTTCAACATGTAAAACGCATGCTTAATATGCAGAAGCTATAAGGATTGCTGGACTCATCCTATTTTATTCTCCACGTAAAATAATATAACACCTCATGGGGGTAACGGGAAGCTCAACTATGTAGATGGGCAATTTGAATGGTTGTAACCTAATACAAGTTAATTGCTTAGCCTGAAGGCGTTATACGTCATTACTAGAAAACCAAAGCCAGGAACAATGGTGTCTGCAAAGAAATGAGATACAGGCCAACTTAACACAACAAAAATACCCAATCTTCTTCTTCCGCAAATATTGACAATGAAGTTGTAAGAGAGGAAATATCCTCGACGAGGCAAACCAAAAGACAATATTACTACTTGGTATTGACTCAATCCAGTATAAGTCAAACATCATCTTCTAAAATCCCTTCATAGTTTGCATTACCCTTACAGAGATGACCTGCTGGACTGAAGGGTAATCCAAAAGCTTCAGATTAGCAACCAGGAAGAACGGCCTTTATCTTCCTACCACTTAAGGCAATAGCATTTTAATTTCATCTTCGCCTGTATGCTTTTCTGGGATATTGGCTATCTAGGATATCTCCAAGAGTTGCTAATGCATCTTGAAATTTACGGATTTTGAGAAACCCCCTTATCATAGAAACTTCACCGTCTGAGAAGCTGGCTTTCTCCATGACCATATCAACAAGCTTAAATAGTGTTTCCTCCATGGATAAAGCACAAAGTCCTTCAGCCAGATACATGAATGATGAGAATTCCGGGATGAATCCTTTCTCCATCATCTCAACCATAAAATCAACAGCTTCTCCAATTGGTCCTCCACCATTGCAAAGCCCACGACATACAATTTTATATGTTATAGCATCTGGAGGGTCCCCCTTCTCCACCATTTCTCTAAAAAGCATCATGCCCTCTTTTGTTCTCTTTCGTTTGAATAGTGCTTGAAGCACAGGATTATAGGCTGGAGGAGACAGGACCATTCCTTTCATCTGAACAGTTCTGAGAAGCCTATTTGCAACCTCAATTCGACCTGCCCTACACAGGCCCCCAATAAGAGTCCCATAGGTTACAATGTCTGGTTCACAGCCACTTGAGGTCATACTTTGAACTATATCTGCTGCCTTTTTAATATCCCCCGCCCTGCAGAAGTATGTGAGCAGGGAATTGTATGTGAACTTGTCAGGCTTCAGTCCTTCCATTATCATCTGGTCCATAAGCTGAGCAGCCTCTTCCACCCTCCTGCTCTTACAAAGGCCATCAATAAGGCTGTTGTAGGTCAGCGAATTTCTTGAAACCCCTAGGAGTTCCATCTGATCAAACATTTCCTCTGCATCCTCAACTCTCTTGTTTTTGCAGAACCCATTGATCAAAGTGTTGTATATAACTACATTCCGTGCACAGCCACTTGACTCCATTTCTTTAAGCAGGCTCAAAGCTTTCTCAAGTTTCCCTAGAGAACAAAGGCTCTCAATCAACATATTGTAAGTGTATTCATCAGGTTGGCACCCTTTATTCTTCATCTCCTCAAACACTTCCATTGCAGTTCTATGATTACTGGTCAAGCAAAGACCTTGTATAAGAGAGTTAAAAGTGCAAACATCAGGTAAAATTCCCTTGCTCATAAGCACACGAGCAAGTTCAGTCGCCTCTTTCACTCGGTTCTCCTTACACAATGTGCTAATTAGAGTGTTGTAGGTGACAGTGTTAGGGGAACAATCCCTCGAAACCATCTGATTGAGAATTTCCACAGCCTCTTCAGCTTCACCCAATTTACACAGCCCAGAAATCAAAGAGTTATATGTAAATATATCTGGATCAAACCCCTCTTGAAGCATTACATCCATAACCTCTAAAGCATGTTTGGCGTGCCCTGCCCTGCACAAACCATTAACCAATGTATTGTACGTAAACTGATCCGGACGGAAGCCCTGACTGGACACATCCTGAATAAAACTCAACGCTTCCCCAATCCTACCCTCTTTACAAAACCCATTAATTAAAACATTAACTGTCACACCGGTACATGGGCACCCAGATTCCACCATTTGTTCTTTAATTCTCAATGCACCACTCATATTACCTTCCTCAATGTACCCCTGCATTATCGTAGTGAACGTCCTCTCATCGGGTGATAAACCATAGCTTGGCATCTCTTCCATCATCAAAATGGCCGGCCTAATCTGATGGGCTTTACAAAGACCCTTTATCAATATATTAAATGTAGAAACGTCCGGCTTAATTCCTCTACGAACCACACTTGAATGCATATTTTCAACCAGTTTAAGCTTGTTACCATCAACAAGAACATTCAACACGAAATTACAAAAATGCGTGTCGAGTTTTAACCCAAAATCATCTTCCATCATTTCCACAACGCCAAGAACTTGATCATATAATTCAAACTCTGCGTAACTTTCAATAAAAATCAAGAAAGTACCTGCGCTAATCTCACAGCCCGCGAGTTTCATTTCTTCCAAGATACTTGTCATAGATTCGAAAGACCTCGCCTTTCCAAGTTTACGAAGAATCTCTTCGTATACCGACGAGTCGGGTGTGAAATTGGGCTGCTTTGAGGCCCATTCGAATATGCTAAGTGCTGAAGACTCGTCGCTCTGGCGACGGAGGGTGTCGAGGAGTTGCTTTGGGGTGAAGCCTGGAAGGAGCTGATGGGTTGGAGTTGAATTAGAGAGTGGAGAGGGGACTGTGAGTTGCTCGTGGTGTTGTGCGGAGGCGAAGGATATGAAGAAACAGGAGGTGGGTTTGCGAGATAAAAAGAGGGATGATGGGAGTTGGTGGTGGTGGTTTATGCCATGCGGGAGAGGGAGAGACCAAGGACAGGAAGACAAAGCCATTTGGGCAATTTGACAAACATGTAACGGCGCCAGTAGAGTTTCAACCTTTTAGTGCCAAGACGAAGCTGAGGACTTCCAGTAGATAGGATTGTTTTTTTTTTTAATGGAAAATCCGAAAAAGACTCGGTTTGTAATTGTATGACGGAAACGGCCGTAGCATTTAGTATCCTTTGTGATTCGACATGTTGGGTACCAAACACGCCGTCGTTTTCGTATATGAGTAATAATACAGGTAAAAATCCCTAATATTATGTAGGGAGTGGGTTGCGGGGGGCCGCCTCTGTCCGCCCCGCCCCTGCATGGGTAGGTGGGCTACCCCGTACTACTAAGTCCGTCTATCCATGTGGGGTCAGGGGGCGGGGGGCGAGTAGACCTCAACAGGCCCCTCCCCCCTCTCTGCACCCTTTTCATTTTTAACATAAAAAATTATAATTTTTAATATTTATATAAATATATTGTATATATATATACAATTTATTAAAAACATGAATTTAACTTCAAGTCAATGGATTGTCTTGGCCTCCTAGGCCAACCATTATATAAGAGGCCAAGGCAATACAATAGTCATACTTAAGTAATGTATGACTTAATCCAAAATATAACTCTAATGAATTTATATTTTTTTTTAAATCTATAAATTTTAATTTATAATTTAAATTATATTATAATTTGGATCTAAACAAAAATTTAGATAAAAAAAAATTTTAGACATTGGGTTGATAAGGGGGCGAGACTGGGTGCGGTTTCATCCCCACCCCCCGATAGCGAGGCGAGGTATGAAACCCTCCCACCCGCATGGTGAAGGTAAAAGGCGGGGAGGGGGGTTCCCCCGCCCTGCACCATGAGGGTAGCACCCCTAAATTATTATCAGTATTATTTGAATTATTTATATGATAATAATGAATAGATTGATTTATTAATGTGAAATAACAGAGTCTAGAATTTCCTCCCTTCAATTTCATTGTCTTCCCCCTCACCTGACAAAAATTAAAAAACAGTTGTGGGAAGATATTCCTTCCACTGAATTAATGAATACACAGCAAGCACTATGGTTGCTATATACAACTTTATGTCCTTTGCTTTACACTGATGCAAAGAATAAAAAAGGACAAATCCTAACAAAACTTTGACGTGTACATATGTCAAATTTACATGAAAAATAAATGAATCTTCTAGAACAATTACTACTAGTGCTTTTAACACTCTCCTTCAAGATGGACTATATATGTTTGATAGTCTCATCTTGGAGATTAAAGCTTCAAATTGCTGCTGCCCTAGAGCTTTTGTGAAAACCTCTGCCAACTGCATATTACTCTTGACATGCAATGTCTTGATTAGTCCTGCTTGTAGCTTTTCCCTCACTATATGGCAATCGATGTCTATGTGTTTTGTCCTCTCATGAAACACAGTTAGCAACTATGTGTAAGGTTGCTTAGTTATCGCAAAATAGCAATGCAGAATGTGGATGAGGAACATGCAAATCCTTAAGCAATTGAACTAGCACAAACTGTTGATGCCATTGATCTATATTCAGCCTCTACAGAACTTCTAGACACAGTGACCTGCTTTTTGGATCTCCATGAAATTAATGAATCTCCAAGAAAAATGCAAAAGCCAGTAACACTTATTCTGGTATCTACACACCCAACTCAATCCGCATTTGCAAAGTCTTTTAGATGCAATTTTGACTTAGAAGATAGAAAAAGACCCTGCCCTGGAGTTCTCTTAATGTATTGCAGCACTCTGTCACTCTATTTGTTATTGCAAGGTGTGTACGTGTAGGCTTATCCATAAATTGTGAAAGCAATTGAACCATATATGAGATATCTGGCCTTGTAATAGTAAGGTATATCAATCTGCCTATCAATCTTCTGTATGTTATAGGATCATCTAGCAGTTGCCTTCTGTTCTGCTTAATTTTAAGTTCTGCTCCATAGGGAATTTCTGCACCTTACTCCCTAACATCCCATTATCTTCAACGATTTCTAAAGCACATTTCCTCTGACTAAGGGTAATGCCATTTGCTGTTCTAGCTATCTCAATACCCAAGAAATATTTTAGAGGGCCTAAATCTTTCAACTTGAACTTACTATCCAAAAACAGTTTGAGTTCTTCAACTGCATTCATGTCATTAGAGGCTATTAATATATCATCTACATACACAAGCAAAGTAACAAAACATGATCCAGTAACTTTGATAAAGAGAGAGTAATCTGCAGTGGACTAAGTGAAACCATGAGTGATGAGAGTCCCTGAGAATTTGCTAAACCATTGTCTCGAGGCTTACTCTATGCCATAGAGAGACTTAAGTAGCTTACACACTTGTTGAGGCTCCCCCTGTTTAGCAAAACCAGGCGATAAGCTCATATACACTTCCTCATGAAGCTCATCATGCAAAAATGCATTGTTGACATCTAATTAGATGAAATGCCAATTATAGATTAAAGCAAGAGCCAAAACTGTCCTAACAATTACCATCTTGGCAACAGGTGAAAAAGTCTCATAATAATCGAATCCATCTTGTTGGGTATAACCCTTGGACACTAATCTAGCCTTATACCTCTCAATGGACCCATCAAACCTAAGTTTCACCTTATAAACCCATCGACAGCCAATAGGAATTTTTCCAGTAGGTAGTGTAGTGAGTTCCCAAGTCTGATTAGCTTCTAGGGCTGCTATTTCATCTGTCATACCCTTTCTCTAGTAAGGGTGACATACAGCCTCATGAAAAAATTTGGGTTCAGAAATGCTTAATAATTTTAAAGTGAAAGTTCTATGAGAAGTTGAAAGATTATCATAAGATAGTAGAAGTTAAAGGGCGAGGATTACCTGCTTGCAGAGAACCATTGGCAGAAAGGGAAGGTTGGAGTGAGGTTTGAGAGGGAAGTAACCTGTGATGAATGTCAGCCAAGTAGCCTGGAACTTTTCTGATTCTAGTGGAGGTACGAGTAGGCAAGACAGGTGGTATAAAGGGGGAAGATGAGGTTGCATCAGTATAATCAGTAGGTGAATTAGCGTGGGATGAAAATGTAGTATCATTTAGAGATACAACAGTAGGAATATCAGGAAGATCAAGTATGGATAAAGGGAGAACAAGTGAGGAATTTTCAGTTGATGGAGGAGGTGGTAAAATAGGAGTTAGAAAAGGAAATATAAACTTATAATAGACCACATCTCAAGACACAAAAACAGTTTTAGTAGTGAGGTCAAAGAGCTTGTAACCTTTTGTGGCATAAGGATAATCAATGAAAATACATTGTCTAGCACGAGGGGAATATTTATGTCTATGACTAAAAGGAGTGGTAGCATAGCAAAGACATCCAAATACCCTTAAGTGACTAAGAATGGGACTGTGTTTATAGAAGGCAGCATAGGATGAAATATCACCTATAATAGGAGAGGTATCTAATAATGTATGTTTTTGTCATTATGTAATCACCCTAAAAAGAAAGTGGAACACCAAACTGAAACCTAAGGGATCTAGCAATAGTTAAAAGATGTTGATACTTTCCTTTTACCCTAGCATTTTGCTGTGGTGTTTCAACACATGATCTTTGATGAACACAACCTTTAGAATTGTAAAAGTCAGGCATAAGGAACTCAAGTCCATTGTCAGTGCGAATATTTTTAATGACAAGTCCAAACTGAGTACAAACAAGAACAAAGAAAGAATGCAAAATGGACGTAGTGTCTGATTTGTGTTTCATTAAATAGGTCCTTGTGCATCAAGTACAATTATCTACAATAGTAAGAAAATACTTAAAACTAGAATAAGTGGGCACATAAAATGGCCCCCAAATATCACAATGGATAAGATCAAAAGGTTTAGAAGCAATAGAGTTGCTAACATTGAAAGGCAAGCGTTTTTGTTTTGCTAGAGGACATGTAGTACAATGAAAAAGGTATGAACATTGTGCAAGATCTATTTTATGCAAATCCTAGAGGCAGAAACATGCCCAAGTCTAAAATGCCATAAATCAAAAAAGGAAGGTGTAACAGAAATACTAGAAGCATAATTGTTGAAGGCTTGGAAAAAGTAGAGGCCATCTCGGTCTTCACCACTCCATTCATCCTCTTGCTGGTAAGGTCCTGAATCAAACAGGTACGAGGCAAGAAAAGAAGAGAACAATTAGAATGGCTAGTCAGTTTGCTAGCAAAAATTAAGTTGAAATGAAATGAGGGAACATAAAGGACATTAAGTAAAAGCAAATCAGGGGAAAGTTGTATTGGTCCTATGTGGGAGACAGAAATAGAAGAATTATTTGGTAGTTTAACAAGTAAGGAGGTGGGAGAACAAGAGGTAAAAAGAGCTAGATCATTTATCATGTGATCCGAGGGACCTGTATTTAAAGATCGAAGTGGTAGTGGAAGAAGAGATGGGTTGAGAAGATGAGAAGCATGCAATACCTGAAATGTTGTGAGAAAAGGCTAAATTGGCAGATTGAACAGCAGAACCTGTGGGCTTCACAGAGGTGGAATTGAGCATGGCTATGAGCTGCTGGTACTGCTCATTGGTGAAGGACATGGCAGGAGCTGGCACATGTGAAGAAGCATTAGCATGAAACAAGGAATCACGAGGGTTAGAAATAGGACCTGAAGCAGCATTAACAAAAGCTGCAGATGTTTTGCTTTTAAATTTGAACCCTGGAGGGTATCCATGAAGTTTATACAACGGTCCACAGTGTGACCCAAGAAGCCACAATGACTACATTGAGGTCTGTCCTTGCCACGAGAAGGAGGGGGTTTGGTGGAACAAACAATATCTTGACAAGACAATAAAGCCATGGGTTCAATAGGTGGGGTTGGGAGA
The DNA here is from genome assembly GCA_003123785.1 of Pterocarya stenoptera. NCBI lineage: Eukaryota > Viridiplantae > Streptophyta > Magnoliopsida > Fagales > Juglandaceae > Pterocarya > Pterocarya stenoptera. The sequence continues at coordinate 105,332 of QEOT01002568.1, forward strand.
GTTTCACATTGCCTTTCCTCTTGGTGAACCAAGGAAAAGACCTGGTTAATGGAGGGTAAATGAACCATAAGGAGAATTTGAGCCCTGACTGCAGAAAATGATTCATTAAGGCCAACAAGAAACTACATAACATATTTAGAGTGTTGTGTAGAAACAACCTCTTTTAAGGCACCACAAGAACAGACAGGTAAAGGCTTGTAGTTATTGAGTTCATCCCACAAGCCTTTAAGAATGATGAAATATGTAGAAATAGAGAGAGATCCATGAGAGAAACCGTTGAAGCTATAGAAGATTCGCGGACCATTTGCTTGAGAAAAGCGGTCACATAAATCATCCTATACTTCCTTAGCATTGGCAATATAAAGGACACTGTTTGCTATCTCTTTGCAAACAACATTCAGAAGCCAAGAAAATATCATTTTGTTGCAATGACACCAAGCACCAAATTGAAGGTCAGTATCAGAAGGACAAGAGATTGATCCGTCAAGAAAAACATGTCTATTTTTTGCCTCCAATGCAATAAGCATGGATTGGCACCAGCTGTGGTAGTTTTCTCCTGAAACAAAGAGGGGTTGAGAGACAAGCATGACACCAGGGCTCTCAGAGTGATGAAGGTAATAGGGATTGGAGGGGTGATCTGTGTTTTCAGTAGGTGGAGGAAGAGGATCTTTAGAAGTAGCCATGGAAAGGAGGAAGATGAAGAAGAAGAAGAAAATGAAAACTCTTTTCTCAAGAGTTCTCAGATACCATGACAAAAATAGAAAAACAGTTGTGGGCAATATTCCTTCCACTGAATTAATGAATACACAGCAATCACTATGGCCTTTATATACAACTCTGTGTCATCTACTTTACACTGATGCAAAGAATAAAAAACGACAAATTCTAACAAACCTATTGACGTGTACATGTCAGATTTACATGAAAAATAAACGAATCTTCTAGAACAATTACTATTAGTGCTTTTAACATCTCTGGCAGTTCATTTCTTTCTCCAAACTCCATTTTTGACAATTTGCTCTAGCAATATATTTATGGCTAGGGTTCCCAAATCATTTTCCTTAGAATACAAAAAAAAATGTGTTAACTTTGTTGCCATATTACCAAAGAGCATTACCATTGAATTCTCTATATGCATGTACAAACTCACATGTTTTGGAGATTAATTTTGCATATTAAAAAAAACTCACATTGGATTATGTATCTTTGAGACAAAATAATATTAAAATAATATTATTTTATTATTTTTTTTAAAAAAAATTAATATTATTTATATATTTTGTAAAGCACCCACTACATTTGTAAAATAAGATTTGTATAGTAAATAATAAAATAATATTTGTAGAGTGAATAGTAAAATAACATTTGTGATAGAAGATAAAAAAAATATTAAAATAATATTTAAGAGAGTGAACAATGCATTTTAAATTTGTAGAAATATTATTCATAATTATACAAATATGTAGATGCATACACAGATACATAATCCAATACAATCCAATTGAAAATATATTATGTAAATAAATAGATGCATAATCCAATGCTCGTGCTCATAATGGGTTCTATTTCTTAAAACTTGAAATACGTTCTTCGTTTTTGGTTCTATTTTTTTGGGTATTTTTTTTTTTGGAAAATGGGGTGGATTGAAATTGGCTTTTCTAAATAAATAGAACCTTGATACGGCATAAGAAATTAACTAACTCAAAGAAACGAGAGTTTTGCAGCATAAGCCAGCCCCATCATTCAAAACCCAATCAACCTAAAAAGGCTAAAACGTAAAATTGGTACAAAGAAACCATCATATTCATGGTAAAGCTGAAAACTGAAACATTCGCACTCCCAAACGTCAGGACAACCCTTCAGCCCACAAGCCTAAGAAAAGCCAGCAAAACACCGGTGAGTACTGAAAGTAGAATTGTACCAGTTTTTAGGGAATCAAAAGGAATATATGTCACAATACCTAACGCTAGGCAGAACTCTCTCATCACAAACAAGACATGGATTACAATTCTACTCATGACAATACAAGCTTAGAAATCAAACTGGCTATTTACAAAGCATCACACACAATATCTCAAACCAAGTCACTTATCAAAAAAAATATCTCAAACCAAGTCATTGAGGCTTATCACCAAAGCGTCAACAAAACTTTGCACGTGACATCCACTTAGTTTTTAGTCCATCAAAACTAACAAAACCAACAAGCCGAATACTTATTTATCCACACACTGTCACAAAAGATGGGATATATCCAACAAAAATGTGACTCACGAAGCTTCTCCAACTGAATAGTGCACCTCAGAGCGTGATTTCTGACGGAAGCTACTTCCACAATAGGAGTTGGAGCTGCCAACTTCAAAATTCCCAAATTTATCATGAACTTTGGAGGCTTTGCGAGTTTGTTTCTTGTCTTTGCGGCTGCCTCCTTGTGAACAGTTACCCTTCTGCCCCTTTTTCCCATTTCTCTTTTCATTTTTCTTGTTCTTAGACTTCTGCAAGCTCTTGCTTTTGACTGAGTGCGAGACTGATGTGGGCGTTGGGTCATATACATCAGGAGCCCATTTCACTGTCAGTTTCTCCTGCAGAACCCCTTCTTTCCCACGGCTACCTTTCAGGGCAGACACAAGCTTCAAAGGAATCTATGATATTGAAGGATCCAAGGATAAAGGTGCCAAAAGAAAGGGGAAAAATCAGTTTACAATGAAACCTGGGGAAGCTGAGAGCATATCAAAATGCGTACCCACCCAATAAGCAATTTTTTTTAAACGCACATGATTCTGCCACGTCTCACACATTTGAGATCTATCGCTAAAACAAAATCCAGCCAAAATAACAAGACAGCAAAGATTATTGGGATAGAAAAGTGAGAGGTTCTTTACCTATATAAAAAGAAAAAAGAAAAGAAAAAGAAAACCATGAGGTGCTTGCATGCATACATGTACATATACACATGCTCACAACACAAAAGGTGGCTCAGGGCAAGGGTCATCAAAAGTGACACCCGCGACAGCAAATGTGCAGTCATATTTCATACTTTTGACTGACAATAACAGGGTATCCTACTAGTATGGCAAAAGTGAGACACTCAAGAGGTGGAAAATCGAAAACACAGAGCTATACCATCGATAAGAACTTACAGGCAAAGATATGGATCGTGAGTATGCTTGATCCTTGGATTCCTCAGAAAAAAGGCCCTGTGACGCTCTTTCAGTTTCCTCATCTGAAGAACTAGCAGGTAACATCATATTTGATGATGGAAAGGTTACACACTTGTTTAAGCACTTAGAGGAAGTAGCTTGGCATGTTTGAGCCTTTTCACACAAGTCTTCCTCTCCCTCATGCCCATCAGATGCAGATTCTGTCTCCTGAGCACCTTGGATATTTAATGACTCATCAAGAGAATCTCCAAGGACACTTAAATTGCAAAACTGAGTGTCCATCGACAAAATCAGGTTCTACAAGCATAAACAGCAGCACATGCACATTAGAAACATCAAAACATACAGATATACCCCATTCCTGTAAAAGGGACAAAAGTAGAAATCTTGAATCTCAAAACAATTTCTAGTTTCTAGTAACAGCACGTATAAATGTATGTTCTAATGTGCGTTCTTAAATAAAAAGGGGGGAGAAGTACTAAAGTTCTGCATGTGTATGGAAGAGAACAAAAAACTCATCATATAAAATAAATTAATTCAACCGACAGACAATATTAAAATAAATTAGGATAAAATGCATTAATTCCCAGTGGCATGAATCATTTTTAATGACAACCTCGATCTGTTTACAATTTCTACAATCACGCACAATGTGAAATCCGACCATTCTGATACAACACTATCTATGTCCTTCCATTAAATTCACTAATAGGATTTGTGTCGTGTGAAAGAATTTATAGGCAAGTCACTCCATCCTAGCTCTTAATTATTTTAATCAGTACCACCCCTCCACGCTGTGATCAACCAAATCTTGACCACCAATGTCAACAACAGCAACACACCACCAACCACCCACAACAAGACATCAAAAAGCAACCGCACAGTACTAATTAGCCCAATCCTAACATAAGACGTATTAAAATTCAGAGAAAATCAGGAAAGAATAAAGAAAGAAAGAACCAAGCAGAGCAATCGAGTCGAGCAGAGCTCTGGCTGAAGCTTCTTAAGAAATAGCTCCAATCATACGTGGACGTGAACCTTGACCTAGAAGTTGTTGGCAACCCATATCACCAATAGTGAGCCAGGAAACCATGTGTTTTGCAAGCAAATGGCAAGTGAATGAGTGGGAAGGCCTTTTTTGGGTTTTGACGGAAGTATAATGGTCGAATGTGCTCCTGAACAAAGAGAGAGCTTTTACCCCTCTCCAAGAGATGCAGCTTGGTATCTGAATTGACTGAAGGCCAGTATTTAAGGGTATGATTAGAAAAATTGAAAAACCAAGATATCACATTGGAAACAATACAAACAAAAGGAGTGGAGGTGCATCTTACCCAAAAAGTTACCCCAAACAATCCCATTGTGGCACATAAAATGTAAAATTCATATCTACGTCCCAGGAAAAAAGTAATAGTGATGAGAAAACTAGTAATATTCCATCAGAAAAATTGATCGGTGTTCAAGATCGGATGATCTAAAAGTAATGTTGAAGGTAGACGACAATCACGCTTAAGAAACATTTACATCACTCCAAATCTGCGGTTTTACATTTGATAAAAAAAAATACACAGAATTCGTAAAAGTAAAAATAGAGACTTTCGAATGCACGCATTTAATAACATTCTCAGAGCATCTCTTTTGATATAGGTAATAAAATTCTCAGAACATAACATGAATACTTTTCGAAGTCATAAAATAAAACAATACAGAACAAGATAATCTGATTATTATACAGATTCATTAATGTAAGGAGTTTAAAGGTTCTCATCAATGCTCATGGAAGTCAAAATCCTGGTCTTAACACATATCAGGTAAAAGCATCTGCGGACAAGAAACTAAATATGCATCGAAAATGTACTGAAGTTAACAAATAAAAGTACCTTATATGATTATATCAGAGCCACGGAAAACTCGGAACGCGTATTTAGAATTTTACCAAAAAGCTACAAACTTCCGCAATCGTTATCACCCCAAAACCAGGGTAAGCAAACTCTCAAATCCTCTCTCGATCTGCGATTCACCGACAAAGTCGGTTGCAATCTCGTGCAGGCCAAAAAGAGACGAGAAAACTCCAGGAAATATCACTAAAGAAGAGGAACTTTAGGAGGGGGGGGGGAGGGGGGAAAGAACCTAATGTTAACTAAGATTACCACGCCGATCACTCTTTTCGAGACGTTTCAGACGATGAGAAGACGATCCACCGTGGAAGGAGATCAAGGAAGGAACGAAAGGACCCATCAAGAGTTGAAGGGGCACGGAAGGCATATTTGCTATGCTCTCCGAAACCCAAAACAAAAACCCTCAAATCTCTTAGCCACGATGGCGATGAATCAGAGACAAGAAGATCGATTTAGTGGCTGTGATACGCAGAAATTAAGAAGGCGAAAAGGCCGGTGGTCTGAGTAAGCGAGTTAGCAAGCGATCCATGGCGCACGTGAGGATTGTTTCATTCTGCGTTTTCGGAGAATGGATTTGCAGATTTGGATCATCAGATCATTAGAGAAATGGCGAATTAATAGCAGGTTGTAGTAGGGGTGGAATTGTAAATTCAAGAAATTTGGGTCAACTCTGTACACGTTTTCGTCGCTGGAATCCCCTATTAGGCTATTTATCAGATGATGACGAAAGTTAGCTAAGTCAGGCTCGACCGAAAAGTCATCTGACCGTAGAGATTGATAGACAGATTAATCAACGGACGGAGGTCCAGTGAACGTCCAGGATTTGGTTTGAGTGGGGAGAGTATAGACTGATGTCTTCTGAGATATTTATCTTATCTTAATTATTATAATTTTTTAAATTTTTATATCAAATAAAATAAATAATTTAAGTTGTTAAAATTTTAAAATAAAAATAATATTAAAAAAATATATTATAATAAGATACAGGTAGCATTCAAGCCGGCCGGTCCATTTTAATTCGAACCTTATCCAAAACGACCCATCTTGTTTTTGTCTTCGCATCTGTTGCAAATTCCTCCGCTTTTATGTCCATTTTCTCAAACTTTCTAAAACAAAAAAATTGTCAATGAATTTTTGTCCTTTTTAGCAAATTATTTGAGTAAATTATTTACAAATTGGTGTCAAATTATAAACTTATTGATTTTTAATTTTAAAAAGGTGTTAAGTCTGCACAAATTTAAAAAAAAAAAAATCTTTAATGCCATTTTTTTTAATTGTATATGCCTAGATCTTGCTCTGCTATTTGATACTCTTTAGCATAAGATGCGATTTTAATACTTTATTTGTGAATTTTTGAAATTGTACTTTCAGATTATTTAGGGATGAAAAACTATGTTGAACTTGTTCCTCAAGCTTTCTATAGATCCTTCTAAACAATCTAAGGTCTTTATGCGAAAGAATAATGATACTCCTACTGTTCCCGGCTTCTTATGGGAGCTATCGCTCACATTTATTTTTATTTATTTGTTATATTTTTTATTTTGTAATTAAAAAAGTATTTTTTAATAATATTTTAAATTGTTTTTAAATACAAATATTTAAAAGTGTTAAAAAATACATATAAAAAAAGTAAAAAAAAACACACCAAAATAATTAGTAGTAGCTCCCAATAGTGGCTGTAGTGTCTTGTTTTTCAGTAATCTTTTAAGGAAAATGATACTCTTACCACTAGTTTTTACCGCTCGGTGTTATCGTTGAAATTTTTTATTTTTCTTTTTACTTAGCGATTAAGGAAGTATTTTTTAATAATATTGTGATTTTTTTTTTAATTTTTTTAAAAATATTTAAAAGTGTTAAAATATACATATAAAAAAATAATATTTAAAAGTGTTAAAATATGCATGTACAAAAAACAGTAAGATTATGTTTGGATGTTGAGATAAGATGAGAATTTTTGAAAATTTTATGAATAGTGTTAAGATGAAAGTTTAAAATATTATTTTTTAATATTATGATTGTTTTGGGATTTGAAAAAGTTAAATTAAAATTTGAAAAAATTGAATTGTTTATTATATTTTATATGGAGATTTGAAAAAGATGTAATGATGAGATGAGATGAGATGAGATTGAGATGAGAAATCTCATCCCTCCCCCCAAACATAACCTAAAACAAAAAACATCAATTATGCCTAACACGTTGGGAGCTACTGGGAGCGGTGGACCATCGTCCTTGTGAGGAATGATGGAAACCTAAAAACTTTATGCATTCTGAAAATTTCTCCAACACACTATTTTACCAACTTCTCCATTATGCTTTCTAATTTCATTGGTAGAAACTGTAAAGACTTGGCAATCCATCTTGTAATCTACAACGACTATAAGAATTCTGTAGTCTTTTGATGTTGTGATTTAACCTGCCAACATGTTAGACATCTTGCCACAAGAGCAAAAACTAAAGGTTAAAAAGGCCCTAGACAATTTTAGTATGTACTCGTTTGTTTTCATAATTATTCTCATCTCATCTCATTTAATTATTACAATTTTCTTAAATTTTCACACAAAATAAAATAAACAATTCAACTTTTTCAAATTCCAAGATAAAAATAATATTAAAAAGATATATTTTAACAATATTTTATTCAACTTTTATCTCATCTCATCTTATCTATAAAAATAACCATGCCTCAAATCACAAGTCGTTTTATTTACTCATTGCTATGCTTTTTTCTTTTTTGGCAAAAAAAAAAAAAAAAAACAGAAATCTTCCATTCCACAAATAGAATTACAATCAGCAGCCACAAATGGCTAAATAAAATTAGAAACTTCCTCAACAAGGGTGGCATCAACACTTAGCAAGACAACGAGCAACCTGATTGCCCACACGTTTTACATAACTCACTTTCCAAGTTAACATAGCTGACAATAGTATCTTAGTGTCTTCCACAAGCTAGCCCCAAGGACTCAATTCTCCTTGGACATTCTTAATAGCACCACCTTCCAATTCCATTCATGGCAGCCTAACTCCAAAGTGAAGCATATAGCTGTATATGCCCCCCAAGCTTCTGCTATTGTAGGTAAAGGACAGAAAAATCTTGGTGGCATACTTGATGCAAGAACTTCACCACTAGGATCCCTTACAATAATTTCAACACCCATCATCTGTTTTGGCATATCCAAAACTAATCCCAATTAGTTTTGACTGAATACTCCTTTGAAGATTTCCAAGTAGATGGGATAACTGAGCTATGGCTAAAATTGTGCTTTTCAAGACTTTGAAAATAATGAATTCCTTCAAAGACAACACTGTGGTTAATGCATTAGGATGTTGGAATTTGCCTTCATAAACTAGTTTATTACTATGGAGCCAAATAAACCTTGCAACACATTACATGAGTTCCAAATCTAACTTGTTGAGTTTCCTTAACATCAATGAAAAAATTGCAGAAAAACTACCTCCAACAATTGAAAACTTCTGTAAGCCTCTAGGACTAACACTCCAAACATCTGAAGAAGATGGACATTCCCATAAAATATGTATAGTGGTTTCCTCTTCTGAGTTACAGATCGGATAGATGGAGTGTTTTTTATTTGTGCCTTCTAGATAAAATACTTTGACTAGGTAGGATATCCCTAGAGCCTTCCACACCAACTGTTTGACAACATTTGAAACATTCAATTGCCAGATAGTTTGCCAATATAGACTAACTCTATTAGTAGAAGAAGCACTCCCCTATCTTAATGCTGAATATTTACTTGAAGATGGTATGCACTTCAAATAGAAAATAATCATTCTTAGTACCCTTCCACAACTGCTTATCATCCTAATGGACTCATAGGCAGTCGAAAGATCTCTCTGGACTCATAGGTAAGTAGATCGGATATTATGTTCAGTGTATGCTTGTGTGCACATTTTCAATCATCTCCAAGAGAATCTCATTTGACTATTGTTAAACATATTCTCATATATCTTATTGGTACAATTGATCTAGGGTTATGGTATCCTAAGCACACATCTCTTGATCTAATCAGCCATTCATATGCAAATTATACTAGTTTCAAAGTTGATCGAAAAAAGTACTAGTGGAGCATGTTAATTTTTAGGTCATGCACTTATGTAATGACCCAACCCAATAATTTTAAGGTTAGAATATTGATATTTTTTATTGGGCCTAAATTATATGTAATGGGCCATATTGGATAAGCCCATGAGTGATAAATTATTGAGGTTGATTAGATTAAATCTCATTTATTATTTATCGAACGAATTAAACTCCTTTTAGAATTTAAAGACCGATCATTAGAAATTTATTTCAATTTAAAATCATTATTGATTGAAGTCCCCTACGCAGTCTCCATCATTGTCAATCCTACATTGAATGAACTACTAGATCATGTTTTTAAATTCAAACTATTTTCTTGAATGATCGCGATCGAGTCCAACTCGAACTCGTCGGCACATTCTTTCAAATCTCTCTATAACTATCTTCATTCCATATGTTATTTGAGACTACAAACTTGCATAAGTGCAGCGGCCGAACCCTAGATACCCAATCCAGCACCATGCGTGTCCCACGTTCACTACGCCAATAGCCGACTGCCTTATTCCTCTCACAGCATCCCTCATGTTTTCTCTCTCCTTCTAGTTCACATGATCGATTTCATGCTGAAAATATTGAATTAACGTAGCCAGGTAAGTAGCTTGATCATAAATTAGGATTAACATACGTTAGCTAGTTATATATATTGTTATTAAAGCTAGTTATTTGAAAGCCAATATTTATATACCACGCATGTCATAATATTTACAAGCATCTCATTCATCATGTTTCATTCTCCATTGTTAACACCTAAAAATGACATGACAATTCGGAAGGGGAGGTTATTTTGAGCCCCGATTGGTGTTGTGTGGAGCCCCTAAAGGTTGTCTGGTGTGGCTGTACGGTGTCCCTACGTATATCTATGGCGGTGAATAGTAAATAAATATAGAGAAAATAAATAGAAGGAGACACAGATTTATGTGGTTTGGCACTAGGCCTAAGTTCACGAGGATTCGGGGAGGAGATGATCCACTATAATAAGCTTGTTTACAATCTCTCATGATCTCTCATTCTCACTATACAATGGATATGAGTTCTATCCTCTAGTTTTCATCCTCTCGCTGGAGTCTCTGTGGTGAGGTTGAAGAAGGTAAAGTCTCAAAGAAGCCTAGTCAAAAGTCCCTGAAGTCGCATGTGTCCATGCCTTTTAATTTTTATCTTCTATCCCTATTTGCTTTATGTCACTTCTTTTTGTTTTATGTCATATCACCAATTTTCCCTCCTGACACTCTGCCCTCCCTCATCCTTTTGTCCCCTCCTTCTCTCTCTCTTTCTTCCCTCCTGATTAGTTCCTTCCCCCTTGGGCTGGGCCTAGGAAATACCATGGGCTCGTTATATTTTATCCCTTACACCCATATTGTAGTTATTTATGTATTATCTATCTCATACATCTCATGTTGCATAAGACACGTAAATTTTCTTAAATTCAAGTGCAAGATAAAAATTAGATAATTTAATTAGATGACTATTTAGATGCATGGTACCAATGTAGTTTCAGGGTGGTTGTGCAAGTCACGGACTCAAGTGTGATTCACCATAGTATGCAATAATACTATCAGCGGCTCTCCTTGTAGGCACAGGATGTGGGGTCAGTACACAACCTCACACACATGATTAAGTGTACTGACCAGTCAAATTAGTCAATTAACTAGGATAAATCAGTCATACATAGCATAAACATCAGTATGATCAGTAATGATTTGAAGCTCAGCATGAAATATTTTATGAAAACCTTATGTTAAATATGTTTACGTAATGATGAGTTTCTTACTGAGTCATCGACTCATTTTAGTGTTTTTATATTTTTAAACCACCCCAGGTTAGAGTATTTATGAAGGTAGAGCTGCAGGACGGGATTTCGTGCAGGGAGGCTTGATAGTGGCCTAGATCATGTACAAATGCTTTTGCGCACTCTCATTTATAATTTCAGTATTTTAATTCAAAACGACTCTATTTCTTATAAGGAATATTTGTACTTGGCGCTTTGTTCAAAATAAAAGAAAATGTTTTTAAGACAGGGTCAGTAGTAGCACTACGGGTTCCGAGAATTTTTATAAGTGACTTTATTATTAACTGTGGGGAGCGAGGTGTTACAACTTATTTCATGATTTTAGTAAAACATAAAATTTTGTTGCATCATTTACTGATGATTTAGAATATGTTGTTGTAAGTAGTCGTTGTGCTCAAGTTCTTTACATGAAGCATTAACTTGAGGATTTTTTTAAACTCATGCATAGTTACATTCCAATCAAATGTGATAATACCAATCCTATAAATCTTTCAAAGACCCTGATACAACATTGTAGGACTAATTGTATTGATATTAAATAATGTTTAAAAGAGTAACATTGTACTAGATTTCACAAGCACACACAACCAATTCATGGATATTTTCACAAATCTCTGCCAGAAGATAGCTTATGCATGATTAGAAGAGAATTAAGAATGATGCATACTATGGATATTTGTTAAACACTTTTTTATTATCTCAAAATCACTTACAAAAACTTGAGTTTCTTAACCTCATGTTTTAAGCGCTTGCTCATGACATATCTGTATGCTATGATTATCTAAAGGATTAGGGAATCGAAAAGAAGAGTCCATCAATGATTTCAACCCTTATTTTCTCGTTTTAAGTTCCCTATCTTTATGTTAGAATGTTGAACAACCCGTTATAACTTAGAGTACAAAAATCTTCTCATTAAGCTTTTCAACCTACTTGTTCTAGACTACAATCGCCAAGAAAATGTGACAATGGATGACAAAGACCGAGTACCAAGGGAGACTAGTTCATAAATGGCATCATTACCTGGCTTATTAGCCAGAACTATTTCCTACTGCACCATGGCACCTATGGTAGAAGTTGAGAAAATTGGTGACTGGGGTGTAAAATACCTTATATATTGATCAAAATGGTTATTGGAAAAAGATTGTTGAGTCATTGAGAAAAGATAAAATATACAGAGAAAGAAATTGATTGATTACAGATAACCGAAAAAGATTGAATGCAAATTGGATAAGCTGAAGTCTGCCTTTTAAAGATAAACATGAATACAAGACAAAACATCATACCAATTCATATCTTATTTGATCAACATTATAAGATATCTTGGTTTCATTTTATCAAAATTTATCTTACTAGGTTAGCATATTAAATATAGCTTGTCCCCCAATTTTTTTGGATCTTTTAAAAAAATTATTTTTCTCCTAAACGTTGAACCTTTGCCATTATTTGCATCTATTGGCCTTGGATTTGAGTTGTCTCTCTTTCCAGCTCCTCTACTCGTGGCTAAAGGTCATGAGCATACCAGTTCGTCAACTTTTTCAACTTATTATTTTCTTGTTTTAACCTTTTATTCTTTTTGTCTTTATCAACAAGCATTCGGCACAATTCAAAAACTTAATCGTTAAGTTAATCAACCTCACTCACTCTCTCTCATAACCTCCGAGACATGGTTGTAACAGAGACAACATATTATGCACTAAGAGACCTTGATTTTGCAATGGCCTTAGAATCAGTCCTGCAAGTCAATCGTCTATCTGCTCCTATCATGGTGGTAATAGCCTCAATGAAGAAAATAGGTGGTTGAAGTGTGAAGGTTTCCTGATTCAAACCAGGAACATTATTGGAAGAGAACTGTAATAAAAATTGTTTAAATAAACAAAAATAAGGTTAAGGAATAATGTGAGAAACTTTTTTTCTCATGAGAATCTGATGGGTAAGGATAATCCTTTAAAAAAATTATCAGAGCTTTCAAATCTCTACAAAATCTCCTTCATAAAAAATATCAAGCGATGTTGTCAAAGCTAGCCCATAGCTTTGCAACACTTGTCTGGATTCGAGCAGCTCCATTTACTCAACTCTCTACAATTTCTACTAAGGACCCTTTCCTCGATGCACTGGTTATTGTGATCCTTTTCTATGTCATGAATTCCCATACCTTCTAATGAATTTGCCTACCCAATATTCTTCCAATTCATCTGTTGAACCCAAGGTTTCAAGCATCATAAAACTCTATCTCTACTTATGAATTTTGATGATAACAAACTAGTTCAAGCATAAAGGAGTCTCGAGTTGTCTACATAATGAAGTCTTAAAGACCAAGGATATCAATAAATCAAGCTTGAACAAGAAAGGGAACAAACTTAAATGAAACTCTAAGAGTATTTTTGTACATCTCTTTCAAAATAAAAGGCTAAAAAAGTTTTTTTAATATACTCATGAAAAATAATTTTGCATTTTTCACATGTACATAAAATGATTAAGATTTCGAAATTTGAAAGATTGTTGATTGTCATTTTTCAATATGTGTATGATATATTTGAAATTTGAAAAATGATTGATTGACATTTTTCACATGTGCATGATATGTTTGAAAGTTTGCAATTTGAAATTTTGAAAGATGATTGATTGTCATTTTTCATATATGCAATGTATGTTTGAAAGTTTAAAATTTGAAAATGAAGTTTCGTATGTCTATAAATATCTCATTTAGATCTTTCAAAATTACACATCAACTACAAGTTTTACAATATTCATTCATTAAAAGCTTTCATTTCACTCATTGAGGAGTGTACTCAAATAACCTACCCACTATCAGCTCTTGTATAAACAGTCAAATAGTGTGTACAACCCTTATGAGTGTAGTAGAAGTTTTACACAGTAAATAACTAAATCACCACTCATAAGGGGATTGTAAGTGTAGAAGGTGTTCTACATGAATTATTTGAAGTAGTGTTGCTCAAAGGTGTAATAAGTTTCCATCTCCACCTAAAAGATGTTGAATAGTGAATTTGAAAATCCTCATTGGGTAGCTTGAGGCGAGGACGTAGGCAGTGAGGTTGAATCTTGTTTAAATACTGAGTTTGTATCTCTCTTACCCTTACTCTTTATATTTACTGTTGCTTAATATTTTATTCACATGTTATATTATGTATTTGATTTATAATTGTTACTTGTTTAAAACAACCCAATTCACCCCCCTCTTGGATTAGTCATCTGGGCAACATCATCCAATGCACTCTAGCTATGTTTTCCTTGTCACCCTAGAAAAAGCCTACATAGGGTGATTGATCTTCTTACAAAGAGTTTTTGGGAGTTGGAAAATACTCATGCAATGTGTGAGTTGTCTGGAGCATTGCTTTCAACAGAACTTCTTTCCCAACTTGAGGCAAAAACTTTAATTTCCAATTGTTAAGTTTCTATGAATCTGAGAAAGAATATGGTTGAAAGTTCTCACTTTCGATTTTCCAACCAAAACAGGAAGGCCTAAATATCTGTCATAACTCGTTGTAGAACTGACCCCAATAAAAAAGGAAAGAGAATATTTTACATCTTTGTGTTCCTGGTATAAAATAATGATGTTTTATCTAAGTTAACTTTTTGGTCAGACACTTTTTCATATAATGCTAGTATACTTTGTAAATTGCTCCTTTTATGAGAGTTGGCTTTGCAAAAGAGAAGAGAATTATCTACAAGAAATAGATGAGAGTCTCGGACTGAACCTCCATATTGGAACTCCTGTAATGAGACCTTTCCTTTCAGCATGCTTTACTGCTTAGAACCTCTGCAAAAATAATGAAAAGGTAAAGGGATAAAGAATCCCTTTGCCTAAGTCCCCTTATAGGAGAAAAATTCTACTGCGGTTCTCAATTAAATAGAATCGAGTATGAAATAGATGTAACACAACCCATAAGGAGATCAATCCAATATTGCATATTGAATCCCATCCTCACCATTTTAGCTTTAAGAAGATCACATTCAACTATGTCGTGTGCTATACTCATGTCTCAATTCGCTACCATATAACCAATCCTTCCACCTAAACGTGTGTGCATTGGATGAAGAGTCCCATATGACCAACCCTTCAACCTAACATTTGTGTAGATGAGATAATCAAAGGTAAAACAGTTTTTAGGTGATTTGCTAAGACTTTAGAAATAGTTTTATAAAGCACATTATACAAGCTGAAGGATCTAAAATCTGTTAACCTTTGGGGATGATGAAGTTTGAATATTGACAGTGTATTGATAAAATCGATTACAATCTGATTGCAATACATTCCAAATGTTTAGAGTGCTATATATATATACAGAGTAAGTAAAAACTATTCTATACAGAGTAAGTAAAATCTATTCTAGGAAAGCTAGCTAGAATTGTGGCTGAGAATAATGTAACCGTTCTGAAACTTAATTCTTGAGATTAGTCTAACAGCTGTCTTTGATTCTTGGCTCTTCTTCTGTGATTTGATTTGTTGTATGATTTGTGGGATCATCTCTAATACGCCCCCACAAGACAGGGCTGCCATTAGCAAGTCCAATCTTGGTTCTTAGTTGTTCAGTACATTGCTTGGACAGGGGCTTTGTGAGGAGATCGGCAAGCTGATCTTGGGTGTTTACATGATGAACTTTCAGCATGCCTTTTTGTACCATATCCCGAACAAAATGCAGGTCTATTTGGATATGTTTCATCCGAGAGTGTTGAACGGGATTGAGACTAAGTTGGGTAGCACCCAAGTTGTCACAAAGCAATGTTGGTTGAGAAGTGATAGGGATGCCGAGTTCTTGAAACAGGGACAATAACCAGATGGTTTCAGATGCGGCATTTGCAAGGGCTCTATATTCCACTTCGGTCGATGATCTTGCAACAATCCTTTGTTTTTTGGAACTCCAAGAAATAGGATTAGCACCAAGGAAGCAAATATAGGCAGAGGTGGAGCTTATATCATCATAGTTGCCAGCCCAATCAGCATCTGTGTAAGTAAGTATGGTTGGGCTTGAGCCTTTGCGGATGTGAATGCCATGATAAATGGTGTGCTTCAAATATCGTAGGAGTCTCTTTGCCGTTGTCCAGTGTGTAGCAGTGGGTTTATGCATGAACTGTGAAAGTTTATTGACAGCAAATGATATGTCAGGGCGTGTAAGAGAGAGGTATCGAAGTCCACCTATAACACGCCTAAATTCTGTGCTGTCCACAGAGGAAGTTCCATCAATAAGTGTGAGAGCAGTGGTGGTGGACAGTGGAGTGGACACCTCTTTTGCTCCAAGCATGTTTGATTTTGAGAAAATATCATGTATATATTTGTGCTGAGACAAAAAGAGGCCAATTGTGGTAGGAATAACTTCCATACCAAGAAAAAAAATGAAGGGGCCCATGTCCTTTAGGGAGAAAGACGCTCCAATTTTATCAATGATAGAGCTGACAAATGTATTGTCGCTGCCAGTTATGACCAAATCATCTACATATACCAGCAAGAAGCATAAAACAGAAGCAGTTTTAAAGATATGCTTTAGAATTGTCAAAACCAAGCTCCAAAATTTTTTTCCTTAAAGCTGAGTACCATTCCCTTGGAGCTTGTTTAAGACCATAAATAGTCTTTTGCAACCTGCAAACATGATTAGGATGTGAAAAATCTTTGAAGCTAGGGGGTTGAGTCATATACACAGTTTCATGCAATTTTCCATGTAAAAACGCATTGTTAACATCTAGTTGGCGCAAGGGCCACCCTTTCATCACAGAAACTGTCAGGATAGTCCTTATTGTTGCTGGTTTTACAACCGGACTGAATGTCTCTTTATAATCAAACCCAGGTTTTTGATTAAACCCCTTGGCCACAAGTCTCGCTTTGAACCTATCAACAGACCCATCTGGTTTTCTTTTGACCCTAAACACCTATTTGCAGCCCACTGGTTTACAGTGAGGTGGTGGGGAAACCAAGTCCCACGTGTGATGTCTCATTAGGGCTGTTAACTCATCAGACATCCCACTCCTCCATTTCGGGTCACGTATTGCTTGACTCATACAACTTGGTTCAATGGTGGGTGGTATGGGGTGTTTTGAAACTGAGTGAAGTTGCTTTGGCTTGTAGATGTTGTTCATCGAGCGTGTGGTCATGGAGTGGGTGCGAGATGTGTCATGGATTGATTGATTTTCGAGTGTCTCAGGAAGAGATTCGGGTTGAATGGTTGGCATTTGGGTTTGGAAATTGATTAAAGTGAGTGATTCTTGCACAGAAGGAGAGATAGGTGCTGGTGGGTTTGTGCTCTGTGTGAAGTGTTCAAAATTACTGAAAGCAGGTGATGAGAAATTAGGGGAAATACCTGAAAGTGATGCGGAAGCAGGTGCAGCATCCATTCGCACTGGTGGTGGTTGCAGCATGTGAAGTGGCGCGATGGGCGACGACGACATGGTAGAGGAGTTGCCAAGGGAAATTGCAGGAGACGAAGGAAAGGCCATCTGGGTCTCGTGAAACAGAACATGCCGTGAGAGATAAACTCTCTTGGTTTGTAAGTCCATGCACCGGTACACACTTTGGGTTTGAGAATAGCCCAAAAATACACACGGGCTTGCTTTGGGCTTGGCTTGCTTTGGGCTAAAGCTTATGAGTATTGTAGGGCCTTGTTAGAGGCAAACACAAACAACCAAATTTTCTTAATTTTAGATAATTTGGTGGTTGGTTGAACAAACTTTCAAAATGAGATTTATTTTGTAAAAGAGTGGTTGGTTGACGATTTATGAGGTAAACAGCCGTTTGAAAGGCATGAGGCCAAAAAGAGAGTGGTAAATCGGCATCCTTTAAGAGGGTGAGGCCTGTTTTAACAAGATGACGATGACGGCGTTCAGCAACGCCATTTTGTTGGGGAGTGTGAGGGGCGGTGGTGTAGTGGCTAATTCCATGTATTGAAAAATAATTTTTAAAAGGCACAAACTCACCACCGTTGTCCGAGTAAACACTCTTTATTTTGACTTGAAATTTAGTTTCAACAAGATGTTTGAATTGAGGAAAGATGCTACTTACGCTTGACTTGGTTGCCATGGGATAAAACCACATATATTTAGTAAAATGGTCAACCAAAATTAAGTAGTAGCGTGACCCATCAAGACCAACAATATGTGAAGGACCCCAAACATTGGTGTAAATAAGATCAAGAGGTGCATGACTTTGAAGACTTGTGGAATGAAAGGGTTGTTGATGAGTTTTATTGATAGAACAAGAAGTACAAAGAGATGATACTTGATGTTCTTTTTTTATTGGAAGAGAAAAAGCATTAATTAGATAGGTTACAATTTTTTGAGATGGATGTCCAAGCCGCTTGTGCCACCCATCAATCGACGTCCTCTCATGCACATTTGCAACCATTTTTGAAGATGAGCCCACCAATGAGTTCGGAAGTGCGTACACACCATTTTCACATGCATATTTGAGAAGTATCGCCCCCGTGATCTGATCCTTGACAAGAAAATAAAAGGGGTGAAATTCTATAAAAACGCGATTTTGGGTAGTAAAGTGATGAACAGAAACTAGATTTTTACGAATGCTCGGAACACAAAGAGTATCATTTAATTGGAAGGTACTTGTTGGGCAATGAAAAACCAAAGAGCCAATGTGTGAGACACGCAAACCTGAACCATCACCAATGACAACTTCATCGATGCCATCATATTCGGAGTGGACTGATAGATTTGCCAAATCACCTGTAATATTATGAGATGCAGCGGAATCAATTAACCATTTGATGTCCTTTTGATGAGTGGCGGAGACACAATTGGCAGTGGGCTCTGAAAAATGGACTTTTGGACACTGTTTGGCAACATGGCTCAGTTGGTCACACAGCTAACATTTGGGTTGATATCGGCGCTGGCCTGTGGGCTTCCCTCCACTAGGAAATTGCTTTCTGTTGTCCGTCATACCATTTTGATTCTTATTGCCGTGCTGCTTATTGAAGCCCCGAGAGCCATTATTGCCATTTGAAGAAACCGCACCAGAGCGACTACTGCCAGAGCGAGTGGAAAAATTTGCCGTTGCCACCAGTTGCTGAGTAGGGGCTTCAAGGCGACGAAGATACGCCTCATGGCCCACGAGCAGGTCGTGAAGCTCCTCAAACGTGAGGGATTTTTCGCGAGCACGGATCGGGGCAGCAATCTCACAGAAATCGGGTCCTAAGCTGTTGAGAATATAGAGAGTGAGATCATCATCAGAGATGGGATGATCAATTAGGGCAATCTCATCTGCAAGCGACTTGACGGTATGAAGGTACTCCTAAATTGTTTTATTTTCCCGCTTAATCAACGTGAGCTCTTCTTTAAGCTGCATAGCTCTGGTGCGCGACTTGCTAGCATACATGGTGTTTAATTTCTGCTAGGCCTCCTTTGAAGTTTTGGCAGTCGAGATGAAAGGGGTGATGGTAGTGGTGGTGGAGGCCAGTATGGCACTAAGGATGAGTTTATCCTGCCCGACCCAATGAGATTTCTGAAGATTTGATGCAGGGGTGGCATCAGTTGGGGGGCACGGATGAGCACCAGTAACGTAATCAAGGAGGTTATAGCCAATTAGGAGGGCCTCAAACTGTGCACGCCACTGAGGAAAGGTGGAAGGGGTAAGCTTTTCATTTATTTGGGCATAAATATTGAAAGCAATCAAGGGCGTGTCAATGGGGGAGGGTGGAGTGGAGATTGGGTTATGGGAATTGGGGATCAGGTTCTCGGTAGAGGGTGACTCTCCTGATACCATGATGAAGTTTGAATATTGACAGTGTATTGATAAAATCGATTACAATCTAATTGCAATACATTCCAAATGTTTAGAGTGCTATATATATATATATATATACAGAGTAAGTAAAATATATTCTAGGAAAGCTAGCTAGAATTGTGGCTGAGAATAATGTAACCGTTGTGAGACTTAATTCTTGAGATTAGTCTAACAGCTGTCCTTGATTCTTGGCTCTTCTTCTGTGATTTGATTTGTTGCATGATTTGTGGGATCATCTCTAATAGGGGACTCTTTACTTTAGGTATAATAGCTATATAAGTTCCATTGCCTTAGGATAAAGACATACTCGAATTTCAGCATTGCAAAACATCTCTTGTATATCTCTGCCAACAGTAGCCCATTAAGATTGATAAAAAAAAGCCATCAATTACTGGGGATTTCAATAGGGCCATTTGGAATAAAGCAGTCCTAACTTCATCCTTTCAAAACTCCTGAGTCAGCTCCTTATTCAATTCTTCAGTCACACAATGTTCCACCACAACAAGACTAGCTTCTATGCAATTTAAACTAGATGTTGTAAAAAGATTCTAAAAGTAGCTGGTAAATGCAGCACTGATATCCTTAGCATCATGTAAAACATTCCCATCTTCAATTTCCACACTAGTATTTAAATTCATCTTCCTTCGTTGATTTGCACACATGTGATAAAAATGTGTATTTCCATCTCAATGCTTGAGCTAATGTTGTTTAGCCCTCTGTTGACATACCAGATCCTCTTTCTCCATCAGATCATTAGTCTCCTGTTGGAGAGTGCTTGTTTGAGACATAGAAGTATCCAGATTGCACTGCAGTCGTTCCAACTCCTTTGTTTAGCCTTGATAGTTGCACCTAAACTCCTCCCCTTAATCTTATTTCACTTCAATAGTTGTTGTTTACTGCTACCAAATTTTTTCAAAACTTGTGACAAGGCACCACCAGAACTATCACTCTTCGACCAAATGCCTTGAATAATGGCATAACATTCCTCTTCCAAATGTCACCTAGCTTTGTATTCGAAGAGGTTTTTCTTTGTATTAAAGCTCTGTCCTTGAATAGAGATATAACAAAACAATGGATTATAATATGAAGAGATTGTAGGAAGTATTGAGACTTTATTGACAACAAACTTAGAAAACCATTCCTGATTGGCTAAAACTCGATCAATTCTTTCTCAAATGAATGTTGGACCAGAATGATAATTGCACCATGTATACCTGGAGCTAGAGAAACCAATATCACTTAACTGACAGTCTACTAACACATCCTAAAATGCTTCCATTTGTTTTAGAGATCTAGAAGCACCACCTTGTTTTTCAACTATGTTTAATATTTCATTATAGGCATCCATAACCAACCATGGAAGATAAGTTTATGCTTTTAACAATCTTAATAAAGTCCAACCCACATCCTTTTATGTTGCATCAGGATTGCCATAGAAACCAGTTAATTACCATTCATCCCTACATGAACCATGATGCAGCTTGGTGTGTATATGGCTTCGAGAATAACTTTGAATTTGTAAATCAACCTCATCTCGCCAAAACAAGCCACTCCTTCCCAAAATGTCAACTCTAAATCCACTCTCAAATCGTAACTTATGTTTTATCCCTGCAATTTGTTTCTGGTTTAACTTTGTCTCAATAAGGAACAAAATATCCGGCCTCTTATCGTTTACCATATGGCAAAGGATACAAATTGTTTAAGGGTTTCCGAGCTCCCGACAGACTTAAGAGATTCATGGTTGTCGATGGGGTTGACTAGCAACCTTTGCAAATAACTCCATGGTTGGACAACCCAATTTGTCCTTGATAGACATATTTTTGCCCTTTTCTAATCATGTCCTGTAGCTTCGCTCTTTGAAGGACCTGACTTCTCATTTGATTGCTTCTCTTACGCTCTTCTCTATGACTAATTCCTAATTGCAGTCCTTGAGATGTAGGCTTCTTGCCATGCCTCTTCCAGTTTTGTACCAGAGAAGATCCCTTCCAGTTGTCAAGATGTGGAAAAAAGTGACTCTGTCATTGCATAATTGGTCATGGTTTGGTCAGGAGTTTCCCGCCCAACATTCAAAGGAGTAAAATCCTTATTATCCGCACTCACCCCACCATCGTTTACACCCTGTGTCAATGCATTGTATGGTGAAACCTCTTCTGTAGGAGTCAAGTGAGCACATCCCTTTGCAAAAAAACCTCATCGTACCGAAAGAACTCGCTCGTAGCCATGCTCGATATTGTGTGAACTGCACAGTAGCCCTTGAAGACAAATTATTTGGCACCAGACAGCCACTAGCGCCGTGTTTGATGATCCCACAATTGAAACAAACCCAAGGCAAATGTTCATAATGAAAGGCAATCCAGAAAATTTTACCACCTACCTGAAGTTTCCGACCCCTTGCAAGCGGTTTAGTAATATTCAGGTTAACTTTGACGTGTAGAATTTGCCTCACCCAACATCATTATTGTCAATATTAACCCAGATTATAGTACCAGCCAATGGAAGAACCAAGATGCAAACCCACTTCTTTCTTCATACAACCAAGATCAAGAAGATCGTGTAACTGAACCCATAATGATTCTAGGTTAAACACAATATCTCTTGGAGAAGAGAGACCATCAAACTCACTCAAAATCAGTAAGGATCGATCAAATAACCATGGATGCCCGTTGAGTACTCTGTACATATCCTGTTCTCTAGCCAATTCCAAAAGGAAAAGATTCAGGCCAACTTCACTAAACGTAACCATCCATTCCAATTTCCAAACCTTCGTCATCCAGGTCTTCAACTTGTTCTTTTTCATTTCTTTTTCAGCTACAAGACTGAAATAAAAAAATTTCTGTCTTTCTGCACAATAGCTCGTAGCCATGTTCGCCTCCTCCTCCATTAACAACACGTTACCCCCACAAAGCTGTGGTCTCCTTAGTCATAATTGGAAAAGTTCCACTAAAATGCCTCCACAATCCAGAGCTTTGGAGAAAAACCATTAAAGATTTAACAAAACTAGTAGAAGATTAAAAGAATTAAAACTCCAAAAAAAATTTAAAACAAAAACTAAGAAATATATTGAGTTATAAATTTCAAAAAATCACAAAATAAGTATATAAAACACAACAAAAAATTAGAAAATAAAAAAAAGCTTGTAATAAACAAAACCAAAAGATATTTATAAACTATAAACTAAATTTCTAAATCACATAAAATTATAAATAAAAATTATGAAAATTTTTTAAACTATTATTAAAACACTTGAAAAAGGATAAAATAATGTAATAAAGAAGATAAAAATATTAAAAAAAATAAAACTGATAGATAAAATTGAAAATTCAAAAACTGAAAAGAAATTTAAATTAAATTGGAAAAAGAAATAATAGATGATAAATATTATTCTCTGACCAAGGTTATGTTATACCTTTATTTCACTCTCATCTTATTTTGTAAATGTGATACTTTTAATCACTATTGTATCTGAGCAGGGGATTTACCCCCTTCCTTGGGCCATATGAGAAAATGACCCCTCCCCAGGCTCGAAGCCAATGGGCAGCCCAATATAAAGTCGTTAAAGGTAAGGGAGAGGGAGGGTGATGTGAGGCCCACGAAGGCCCGTCAAGTGTCATGACTGGACACGATGCCCATCTAGACAATAACCCCCGTCAAGTGTCATGATTGGACACAACGGCCACCTAGACAGTAGGCATGCTGCATTAAATGGTCAGAGAATCGGCAAGCAATGCAGGTGCAGGCATCCACCTCTGAGTCAGGGCAGAGCGTGCACCCCTGCACCTTACCTGTCGTAGGGGATAGATAGGTGACCCACACGCAATGTGGCAGGGCGACGACAGACATGGCAGGGGTGGAGGGCTGCCATCCGCGCAGTATCCAGTACACCCATCCACGACCTGCCAAAAGAACGTGGGGACCACTGGTGGCATGTCTATAAACATGGCTCGAGCACAGGTATTGCTCTAGATAACCTTTTTCTTGACTACTCACACATAAAGATCAATCAAACTTAGGCATCAGAGGTATACCTTACCACCTGAGCCTTTACCTTGTTTAATCTTGCAAACCACAACCATGAGACTGGGAGTTGCCTAGGCCGCGAGACATGACTTCAACAGTGGCACCGTCTGTGGGATCTTCTTTTTTAATTAGCGTGTCATTCACATGTCGACAACAATGCATTCACAAACCACGCGTGAGCAGGAAGAGACGTCAAAGAACATGGAAGCAAGGTTGATTGAAAATGAGGAAATGGTAAAAAAACTAACCGTGGAGGTACGAAACCTTCGGTAAGAAAACAAAGTGCTAAGGAGGGCAAACGAGGAGTTCGTAGAGGATGTTGGGCTAAGCTAGAACGAGCATGCTGAGTCATGCAGTGCGGTTGAAGTGGATGCGGTGTAGGAGGAGAGGAGGCAGATGCACCATGTGAGCACGGGAGAATGGACGTTGGGGAAGGCCGCTTGCTACACATTGAAACGGAGGGTGGAGGAGCTGGAGCACCTGCTGATTCGAGACTCCACCAAGGACCAACGACCTGTGTATTAGGAAAATGGATGCGGGGGAAGGCAAAGAAGCGAAAGTCCCAGAAGGCGTAAGGCTGAAAGAGAGCCACTATACAACCCCCTGTACTGATCCCCATGCCACCCACAAAGCTAGTTGGGCGAGGTTGCACGATAGCAGGGGATACGCGGGTGGTGGCCCTACTTCCTCAGGCCAAAAGGCCCACGCAGCAAAGCCCGGTACGGGGAAGTATTAACAACAAGGGGGCCATCGGCCGAACAAAAGTGGCACTTGAGTAGAGCCGATGTGATGTTTGAGTAAAGGGGCGATAAGGGAGTTATCTACCCCCATGATGATGCTTTAGTTGTAATTCTGCAAATTGCCAACTTTGTAACCAGACGAATCCTAATTGATAATGGCAATTCAGCCGAAATTGTATTTTGGGATGCGTTCGTCAAGATGGGAACTAACCTTAATAGACTGCACTCAACCCCAATGCTCCTCAGAGGGTTCTCTAGAGACATCGTCCAGCTGGTTGGGGCAATCACCCTATCGGTGTTGGCTGGAAAGGCACTTGTAACCTCCGCAACCATGACGAACTTCTTGGTGGTAAAGGCCCTGTCCTCATACAATGTGATACTGGGACGTCCAACGCTAAACAATCTGAAGGTGATTATGTCAACCTACCACTTCTAGATGAAGTTCCCAACCCCATAAGGAGTTGGCAAAGTCGGAAGTGAGCAGGCGCTTGCTCGGGAGTGCTATGGTCAAGAGCTAAGGGCGGGGGACAAGAGGTACGAACTCTCGGGGAAGCAGATAGCACGGTAGGGCCTTCACCACCACCTAAACAATCCTAACCAAGAAGTTCGAGAAGAACAGGCCCCTGGAATCGGTCCTTGTGGATCTAGCAAAGCCAACCAGCACGGTGCGAATTGGGATGAGGATGAGTCCCGAGATAAGACAACGCATGAAGTAGCTCCTGGTTGAGCACCAAGACGTGTTAGCCTAGAGCCACGAGGAGATGCCCGAAATCGACAATATGGTCATCAAACACCGACTTAGTGTGGATCCTGAGGCTAAGAAGGTCTGGTAAAAGTGAATGAGCTTTAGTGTCAAGAAGTATGCCACCAAAGCAGAAGAAACCGATCGTCTCCTGGCGACAGGGTTTATTAGGGAAGCTCAATACCCCAAATGGCTATCCAACGTCATGTTGGTAAAGAAACCAAATTGCAAGTGGAGAATGTATGTCGACTTCACCGACTTAAACAAAACCTACCCAAAGGACAGCTTTCCACTTCGGCTCATCAACTTGATTGTTGACTTCACAACGAGCCACCACCTACTCAGTTGCATGGATGCCTACTCAGGGTACAATTAGACTTATGAGAAGCAAAAAGCCCGAGTAGCACATAGCCAACTTACGAGAAGCCTTTGCAGTCCTCTAGTGGTACAAGAAAAAGGTCAATCCACTGAAATGCATGTTCAGTGTGGAATCGAAAAAGTTCCTGGGCTTCCTGGTGTCCGAGCGTGGCATTGAAGCCAACCCTAAGAAAGATGTAGCCATAATACACATGCCTCCACCTCGAAACATCAATGAGGTACAGAAGCTAGCCAGGCGAGTGGCCACGCTAAATTGATTCATTTCCCGCTCAACGAATAGATGCCTGCTCTTCTTCAAAGTTTTCAAAAAAGTGCAAGACTGGAACGATGAGCGTGGCCAGGCGTTTAAAGAGTTGAATAGGTACTTGACTCACCCACTGCTCCTCAACCAGGTAGAGCCAGGAGAAGGGTTACTGGTGTACCTGTCAGTATCCCAATACGTCGTGTCGATAGTCCTGGTTTGAGAGAATGAGGGACAGTAGCACCCCATCTACTACATGAGCCGGGCATCCAGGGGAGCTGAAGCAAGGTACCCGCGAGTGGACATGATGGCTTTCGCCCTGGTAATCGCAGCAAGGTGATTGAGGCCCTACTTCTAAGCCCAACCCTTGAAGCTGCCCACAGATACCCCCCTCAAGAAGATTTTGCAAAGACCAGATGCACCGGGCTGCTTGCTGAACTGGGCCGTCTAACTAAGTGAATTGGACATAAAATGTTCCCCTCGCACAGCCATAAAAGGACAGGCGTGAGCAGACTTTGTGGCCAAGATCGTCGGCTTCCACAAATAGGTGCAAACGGCACCTGTAGGAAAGCCCTGGCAAGTCTACGTCGATGGCTCATCTTACCAGGTTGGAGGGGGTGTTGGAGTACACATCATTACGGGAGATGCCGAGTAAGAAAACTACGTGATCAAGCTCACCATCAAGACAACCAACAAAGAATCCAAGTGTGAAGCACTGCTAGCAACAACCAGAGCATTAAGGACAACGGAAGTGGAAGTCAGGGCAAACTCCCAAGTAGTCGTCAGCCAAGTTCGGGGCGAATTCACCACCAGAGGCAAAAAATTGACAAAATATCTCTAGCTGGTTGGAGAAGAGCATGATTTCTTTCGCTACTTTCACATCTAGCAAATTTCGAAAGGAGGGAACCATCAGGCATACAAGATGGCGCGAACGGCTTCGAGACAGGAAGATTCACACCTACTAGAGAACACAGTAACTCGAACAGTGAACTTCCCAGCTATAGGGATTGAAGACTCGAAAATCGGCCCTGAAACACCAGATTGGGCAATGATATAATGAGGTACCTCAACGCCAACTAGTTACCGTGTGATAAGGGGGAGGCCAGAAGGTCAGAAATAGGGTAACCCACTTCACGATGGTCGAGGGGGTCCTATACAAAAGGGGCTTCTCCGAACCTTTCTTGAGATGTGTCTCACCATATGAGGCCTAATATATATTGAGCAAAGTGCACGAAGAAGTTTGCGGCAACCACTTGGGAGGAAGAGCCCTCACCGTAAAGGTAATGAGGGCAGGATACTACTAGCCCTGCACCCTCAGAGACTCTAAGAAGTTTGTGGGAAGATACTTAAGGTGCCAAATATACACTCTGGTCCCACACAGCCCGGCGGAGGAGCTGACGCCAATGACGTTGCCATGGCAGTTTGCACAATGGGGGTTGGACCTCGTTGAACTACTTCCTTCGAGAAAAGGGGGGATCAGATTCATAGTTGTCGTGGTCGACTCTGTCCCCAAATGGACGGAAGCAAAAGCATTGGCCACAATCACCGTTGCCACCATCACGAGCTTCTTGTGGAAATCCGTAGCCTACCGCTTCGGCATTCCCCAAAGTATCATATCGGACAATGATGGACAATTCGACTCCTCTCATTATTGAGAGTGGTGCACAAAACTTGGAATCAAGTTCAAATACTCTTCCCGGGCCATCCGTAGTTCAACGGACAAGTTGAGGCGACCAATAAAACCTTGACATAAATCCTAAAGAAGAGGCTAGTGGACCATAAAGGAAGATGGGTTAAGGAGCTACCGGGGGTCCTGTGGGCATACTGGACAACTGTCAGGACCTTAACATCAGGAAACAACTTTCACTCTAGCCTTCGGCAACGAAACGATAATACCAGTAGAGGTGGGAATGCCATCTTGTTGGGTATAACACTTCCACCCGGACGTCAATGACGACAAATTGAAGGAGCAGTTGGACTTGCTAGAAGAAAGGAAACGGGAAGCTGAGATACAAATGGCTAGAAACAAGAGAAAAGTTGAACGATATTTCAATAAATGGGTCAAACCCAGATCTTTCAAAGAAGGCAATTTGGTTCTAAAGCAGACAGGAGTTATGACACAAGAAGAAGGAAAGTTGAGACAACGCTGGGAGGGACATTATGTAGTAACGACTAGCCATAGACCAGACTCCTACCGCTTAAAAGACGGGAAAGGTAGGGAGCTCCCCCACCTGTGGAATGCCGAACATCTAAAGAATTTTTTTNCCAGGACTTGCCCAGACAGCTCGTTGGACACAAGTTATTTGACTTGCCAACCTTTGTGTCACAAGTCAAGTCCCTTGACTCGCCACGAAGATAGGCGGGGCACAAGTCCCAGGGCTTGCTTAGATGGCCCATCGGACACAAGTTCCTTGACTTGCCTACCTTCGTGTCACAAGTCGAGTCCTTTGACTCCCCACGAAGACAGGTCAGACACAAGTCTCACGACTTGCGCAAATGGCCCGTCTGACACAAGCCACTTGACTTGCCGACCTTCATGCCACAAGCCGAGTCCCTTGACTCACCACATGCCAGGCACAAGTCACTGGACTCACCATAAAGATAGGTCAGGCACCAGTACAAGTCATCATGGTAACAAAAAGAATAGTGTCTCGTATAACAAGAACAACGAAAAGTTAGTCCTTGTTTTATTCAGATAAAGATGTCAATTATAGGAGGAACCACACGCGGTACAAACTACCAAAAAAAAAAAGGTAGTACAAGAAATTCCTAAGTTTTGGGAGAGCGAGGAGGAGGAGCTTCAGGGAAGGTAGCGGGCACCAAGTCCCTGCCCACACTCCTGGCAAAGTGAAATGCCTGTGTGTCGGGCTCGAGAGAGACCAAGTTGAGAACCCTCAAGTTAGCCCCGGGATTCTGAATAATGTGGTCCCGTAACTTCTTAAGGCCCTCCTTATATCCATAATTCTAGGCCAAGTCCCAGACCTTTTTCAGTTGAGAAGAGATGCCTTCCCAGTGAGATTCATGAGACTAGATCTGAAGGTCGCGAGACAGCACTACATCCTGCGCTGAAGACATCGGTGCTCGTCACACCGCTTCACGACCTCCCTCTTGTGCTGTATTGCCTTAGTCAGCTTGGTGAGCTTGCCTGACATCCACTTGATACGACTGGAGTCGACGTTATGTTGCTCAGTCAATTGTGCCTTATCCTCACAAAGGATATCAAGAGACCTCCTGACCTCCCCTAGTTCCCCTTTGCTTTCATCCAGTTTGGACTGGAACCAGTCCCTCTCGTCTTCCCTGATCCGGGCTTCCAGGCGAAGGTGCCCTGCCTTCACCTGTGCCTTAGATAGGTCACCCTTAAGGAATACCAACTCCTAATGAGCCTTATCCACCTTGCACTAGCGTCGTGCACAACAGGCCTTCAGTTAGGTCACATTCTACACCACGACATCCCTTTCACGGGATGCCTCATCCGCCTCCCATTTCACCTTAAGAACCTCCATGTGAGCGAGGCGCATGAGGGACCACAGCGCCCGAGCCTCCTCCTTAAGCTCTCCCCTTTCTTCCACGATCATGGCTGCCAATTGGTCGACCCCCTGAGAGAGGGTAAAGTAAAAACAAAGAAGGAAAAAGAGAAGGAAAAAAGGGGGAGAGGAAAACTAGACAAGAAGGTTAGAGTAAGTCTTGTGGGTACCTGCAAGAATAGTAACTTCTTGGCCTTGGCCTCAACTGACTTGGCCCTCGCAGCAACGAATCTTGGGCGTGCCTTCCCAGGATGACTCCTTCTGGAAGATGCCTATGACCCAACTCCTTGAAACTGCTAGGTAGGGTTGGATGACCGCGAGGTGGGCGCTCGTAAAGGACTAGCACCGCTAGAACCTCCCATTGTTGCCTCTCCACCACCCGAGATGGGTTTGGGCTCTGTCGCATCCTCAAACATTTTCAGGGGGATGTCCCCTGCAATCTCCCTTTCTGGACCCCTAGCCCCGGGAATTGTTATTTCCTCCAAGCGAGCCCTCGAGGTCCCGGGACCTACCCTATCCTCGGGGCACATAGGTAATTCTGGTTAGTCAGGTAGCTCTTGCACCACCTCATCCCCAGGCACGACCTCTTCTCCCTCTGTTGGTCTGGACTCCCCATTCCCTCAGTCCAGAGGTGCTTGAATGTGGGTTCCATGTGGGCGAAAAACGAGGTAACATCTAGTTCAGAAGTATGGTTGAAAGGGGGCAAGGGTACGGAAACTCTTTTGTCGCTGAGTTTGACAACAAGGGGATGACCTAGGCTACCCTTATCCTAGCCAGGACTTGCAACTACCGTGAAATCCTTGGCAACAACTTCTTCCTCAAGGGTATCCTCAAAGGGCATCGCCGTCATGGGAACCCCTCTCGGTGTAGGCTTAAGGAAGGCTTCAAAGAAAGCCATAACCGACATCCTTTTTATTCAAGCCTTCACAAGAATCGACTAACAGGGTGGGAACCAGGACGGTAACATGAGCCACGAGCCTACTATTCGACTCTCTCGAATGTGGGACTGGAATCTTGGGCCAGGGTATTTGTGCCTCAAGCCTTGAAGACTCCCCCGCGGCCTCTTTGTCTGCCCTGGACCTTTTCTCTGCATCGTGGTCGGGGGACGAACTAGAAGGTCTATTCTAGCCACAAAAGGTGGGAGACCCTCTCAAAAAGTGCCAACCCAGGACGTAAGAATGGTCTGGTGCAATAAGGTGGCAATAGATATTATGGTCAGTTAGCACAACGTCAGACATGGAGTTGTCAGGATGAGCTTTGGTCCAAGACAGGATGGCCTCTAACCTGGTCTCCTCCCAATCGGACACAGAAATGGACAGTGACTTGCCCTTCGAAGCAACTCCCCAAACAGCCCAGATCGAGAGCTCTTGGTGCACAGCATTCCCTCAGGATATTCCCAGCCCGAACTAGAAACAAATTAGAAGCACTTGGTCCAGTCCTTAATGTGAGAAAAACGCTTTTTCAAAGCCACTAGAGGTCCCTTCAGGACGAGCTGGAGGATCTTACTTGTGAATGGAATGAGGAGCACTCTTGGGAGCTAGGGGAGCAGGAAGAGTAAACTGAGGGGGTGAAAAGGCTTAAGGAAAAAGATGACAAGGGACACGAAGACAACAAGTGGTGGGAAAGAAAGTAGACAAAAGGAGGAAAGGGGCAATGGATTTAAAGAAAGTCTTGCGCCAATTGAAATGACCAACGCACAAAGTGACAGGGGTAGTTAGAAGCGAAGTAATAGGAACAAATCCCGAGATTCGTGGTGTGCTATCGTAGGCAACCAAAAATAAACCTATACTCCTAAACAATACATGTAATAATGTGAGTAAGGATCGTTCCCACGGAGAGTGTCTAGCCTAGTTTTAGGCTATATGAACAAGGATGGGGGGTTTGAGTATAACGAAAACAATTTCAAGAAAGACAACTAAGGAACAATTCAAATTAAATTATTAAAATCAATCAAAAGAACAAGCATAGGTCTAAGTCAACATCCACCATCAGAATTTTACAATTGATCATTGATACAAGTATATATTAATTCATACTTTGAATATTCACCTTTGGAATTATTTTCCTATCTCTCCTTAGTCGCAGCTAATTAGAAAACAAGCGATCTAATTAATCGTAACTACTAAACAACCCAAGACAAGCGCTAAAGGTTTAATCTAGAAGCAGCCTTAAGAATTAGAGAGATCGATGAAGCTAAACAACACAAGCACAAGCGGTTGCATTTAATTTCGTTGAGCGTTCTTCCTAAGATCTAATAATTTCTGACGCAACAAATCATTAAATCTTAGTTGCCTCACAAATTAGAGGGATCAAACAATTACGGATTTGATATCTAACCTAGTAATAGATTGCAACGAATAATAAACTAGTAGACCTCCTAGTATTAAACGAGACAATCATGAAAATAGGCATAGAAGAACTTCCGCTACTCAAAGTATAAATTGAACACTAAAAACAAATTAAATCTCACAGTTTTATTGATTTTGAGGCTTCTGTTTCCTTCAACCAATTATGAAAATTTAGCCACACAAGGCGTTTGGATGTCTCCTTAGTTTTTTCCCCCCCTCTTCCCACGTCCAATTCAAATTTTGAAGCCTATCGACTCTTCTTAAAATATTCTAAGTATTATCCTAAAATAACAATATCCAAATTTGATAAATTAAAAATAAAATAAGTCCTAATATAACTAGGAAAGTGATGTTTTCAGCTGTAATTTTCGTGCACCAGATCTTGAAAACTTTCGATAATAAACTGCATATTTGAATTGCATGATAAGGCCAAACGTTCCAGAACGTCAGCAGTACAGGTGCGTGAACTTAAAGCCCGATTTAGACCTTGATACAACAAGTATCTCTCAAAACTCAAAACATGAAAGTTGTATATCTGTTTCTTTTTGTTCCATATCATTTTGAATCATCTCAATCGGAGTTAGGATGAGAGAGTTATGCCCAGGTTATGAAGCAATGTCGAAACTGTCCAGAATCGCCCAATTAACTTCATTTTGCATTTAACGTCTCCATTTGTATCCTAAATCAAAATAAAATAATAATAAGTACATTTAGGCACCAAATAAGTATAAAAGACTAGACATTAAGGAAGACAAATATGAAATTTTGCATTATCATCAAATTCTCCCACACTTAACTTATGCTCGTCCTCGGACAAAACTCAAATTCACTTTCCCAAAAACAGCAAGGTTGCTACGCCATCAATAAAGAACAACCAAGCTCTTTAAAACTCATAACATATCGTGAAAAAATATTCTTTATAATTACTTAGTAAACACTTTTACTCGAAGATGGAGTAAACTAAATACGTAGACCCTCATGGAAATAAACACTCAACTCTCATGTGTTTGAAGGGTATTTGTTTCACTTAAATTCATTCCAATGGAAATGATCTACCATAGGCTTGCATATCTTATTCTTCACCACTGGGACCACATGCATAACACGAATCATAAGGACTTTTCAAGGGTTGTAACGGGGTTTAGGATCAATGTGGGAAATATTTGGGAGTGTAGCTCAAAAGCCATCGAAACTAGTGGAGCAAAAATGAATCAACTCAAGCTCGAATATATAAGACGTGTAAAACCAATCACTCCATTTAGTAGCTTCTTCAATTTGGTTTTAAAACATTTAAACTATGTAAAACTCCTGCACTGAAAAAGAGATCATTTAAAAGGACAGGGAACGATCCTTCACGACAACTTTCACCTTGTATATATCACGTATAAATGGACCCCTTTTTTAGAATTTTAGGAGGAATTATGAACATGGATAGTTTGTAATATCAAAAGCAATTTCCTCCATCACTTCCTTTCTTCTTTTCTTTACTTTTTCTTTTCTTTTCTTTTCTTTTCTCAAAATTACATCAACAATGGAACTCACGAATTGAGAATGAGAACATGTTCCATTTCACCAATCATAGCCATACCACAAATCCAGACACCCCCACACTTTTTTCTTGCACACCCATACATATCATAATGATGATCAATGCTCCACTAGCTTTACGGCTTGTAACGTGGGTTTACAATAAACGGAAAAAAAAAAAAAAAAAAAAAAA
>QEOT01002568.1:139061-164979 GCA_003123785.1 Pterocarya stenoptera
AAAAAAAAAACAAATTAAAACACAACCTAAATCCCCACCCCCACACTTAAAACTTACATTGTCCCCAATGTAAGGTGAAATGCAAAGAAAAGACAAAAGTAACCAAAATATAAATGCAAGAATAAGAAAACAAACTCCCCTTGAGTTGCCTCCCAAGCAGCGCCTTTGTTTATTGTCGTTGACTCGACTCAATACTTCATTCTTCAAGTAAGATACGATGCATGCATGCAGATGGGCTAATTCCTTTAATATCGGTAATTGTCCAACCAATAGCCGTCTTATGCTCATTAAGGACCTCAAGCTTTTCTTCTTGCAGTGCACTAAGTTTACTGGAGATGATCACTGGTAACGTTCCTCCATCTCCAAGGAACACGTACTTGAGGTAACTAGGGAGAGGCTTCAAATCTAGAATGGGGGCCTGCAAAACAGAGGGTAAAGGCCTCTTGCTAGAAATTAGTAATGCAATATAAGGAACGTTACCTGACTACTGTAACTTTGGAAAATCATTCAACGCTACAACAATTTCCTGCAAATCAGTACTCAAGGCTAACTCCTCATTCTCTTTCTCAAGATGCTTACTAATGGCAACTTCCAATCCATCTTTTCCAACATGTTCAAAAACTTCCTGTGCTAAAGAATCAATCACATCAATAGAATAAACAGGATTATCATCTCCAGGATATTTCACCATCATAAATATTAAACTTAATAATTTCACCATCAAATTCCATGGTAAGTGTGCTACTATGAACATCTATCTTGGTCTTGGATGTCTTTAAGAAATGGTCTTCCTAACAAAATAGAATCAGTTTGATCAACATTTTCCATATCAAGCACATAGAAATCAGTAGGGAAAACTAAATCATTAACTTGCACAAGAACATCCTCAACTACACCCTTAGGATAGGCATTAGATCTATCAGCCAATTGAATCACAACACCAGTTTTATTCAAAGGTCCAAGTTTCAAAGAAGCATATATAGAATATGGCATGACATTGATATAAGCTCCTAAATCTATCATGGCCCTCAAATCTAGTGTTACCTATCAGATAAGGGATAGTAAACATACCTGAATCTTTTCACTTCGCATGCAGTTTTCTTTGAATAACTGTAGAAACATTCTCCCCTACTCTCACCTTCTCACATCCTTTAAGTTTTTGTTTCCTCTTAATTGTACACAGTTCTTTCAGGGATTTAGCATAACGAGGTACTTGTTTAATAGCATCTAAAAGTAGAATATTTACCTCGCATCTACGAAAAGTCTCATATAAATCTTTATTTTGCTCATCTTTCCTAGATTCTGCTAGAATCTGAGGAAAATAAGGTATTGGTTTATAATCAGAAAGAGGCGGAAACTTACGCTTAGGAATGTCATCGTCATTGGGAACGTTCCTGTCTACAACGATGTTTTTCTCATTTTCTTGATTCGATGATGCAGGTGCTGCCTTTACTAGAATCTCAACCTCTTAACCACTTCTCAAAATGATTGCACTATGCATTTTCTCTTGGATTTACTACCGTTTGAGAAGGTAAATTTTCCAAACTTTGTGCCTCTAGCTTACTAATTGCGGTTGTCATCTGGCTCATCTGATTATCCAAACTTTGAGTACTGGCCCTTGTCTCCTGTTGAAATTGCTAACTATTAGTGGCAAGAGATTTAATAATATCTTCTAAAGACATACTAGAATTAGAAGTTTGGCCCGGTTGTTGTCTAGGGGGCTATAGTTGCTTATATTGCTGGTAACTTGGCCAGTTTTGAGTCACGGGCTGATTTACTTGTGGATTCCCATAGCTAAGATTGGGGTGATCCCTCCATCCCGAGTTATGTGTGCTCGAATATGGATCATACTTCCTTTGCGGTTGTCCAGAAAAGCCACTTGCCGCATTCACTTGCTCAATGGGCTCCTGTTGAAGAGTTGGGCACATATTGGTTGGATGCCCTACTATCGGACAAACCCCACAAGCCTTCACCATTTGCATATTACCTACAGGTCAATCTTAGTGCCAAATTGTTGAGAATTGGCCGCCATATTTGGAATCAACTTTCTTGCGGATCGGGAGTTTTATCCACTAAAGCTCCTCCACTAGCAGCATCAATCATGCTCCTATCAGTGTGTAGAAGGCCCTCATAGAAATATTGGATAAGTAGCTGCTCACTAATTTGATGATGGGGGCAGCTTGCACATAATTTCTTAAAACGTTCCCGGTATTCATGTAGAGACTCTCCGTTGTGCTACCTTACACCACAAATTTCCTATCGAATGTTGGCCACCCTTGAAGCTGGAAAATATTTCTCCAAAAACAACCACTTCATCTCATTCCATGTGACAATACTCCCGGATGGTAGATAATAAAGCCAATCCGTAGCCGAATCCTTCAAAGAAAACGGGAAGGCTGTTAATTTAATTTTCTCTTCAGTCACCCCCGTGGGTTTCATACTTGTGCATACCACATGAAGCTCCTTTAAATGCTTGTGAGGATCTTCATCTGCAAGGCCATAAAAAGTGGGCAAGAGATGTATTAGTCCAGATTTTAATTCAAAAGTGGTAGCAGAATCTAAAGTAGGGAACATTATGCATAAAGGTTGTTGATTCAAATCAAGGGCGGCAAGCTCTTTCGAAGTTCGATTTCTAGCCATGGCTTCCTCCTCTTCTAAATTAGAATCGCTAGAAAATAGAGAATCAAGAGCTAGATCGTTCTCTTTAGAATTTCTCTGAGCTTCCCTCCTTAACTTGCCTAAAGTTCTCTCTATTTCTAGATCGCACTGAAAATCACCTTGATTAGAATATCGAGTTACAATCATAAACAATCAAGGAAACACTAATAAACCATGAAAAACAAATCAGGAAAAGTCTAGAGTAATGAAAATAAATAAAAATAACTATCGAAAACTAACGATTTAAAAAAAAATAATTCAAGAACGAAACAAGGATCACAAGAAGCACAAAAATCAACTAGAATCACTCCCCGGCAACGGCGCCAAAATTTGGTGTGCTATCGTAGGCAATAAAAAATAAAACCTATACTCCTAAAAAATACATGTAGTAGTGTGAGTAAGGATCGTTCCCACGGAGAGTGTCTAGCCTAGTTTATGCTATGTAAACAAGGATGGGGGGTTTGAGTATAACGAAAACAATTTCAAGAAAACAACTAAGGAATAATTCAAATTAAATTTCGAAACATTGGTCTAAGTCAACATCCACCATCGAAATTTTACAACTGATCATTGATGCAAGTATATATTAATTCATACTTTGAATATTCACCGTTGAAATTATTTTCCTATATCTCTTTAGTCGCAGCTAATTAGAAAATAAGCGATCTAATTAACCCTAACTACTAAACAATCCAAGACAAGCGCTAAATGTTTAATCTAGTAGCAGCCTTAAGAATTAGAGAGATCGATGAAGCTAAACAACACAAGCACAAGCAGTTGCATTTAATTTCGTCGAGCATTTTTCCTAAGATCTAATAATTTCTGACGCAGCAAATCATTAAATCTTAGTTGCCTCACAAATTAGAGGGATCAAATAATTACGGATTTGATATCTAATCTAGCAGTAGATTGCAATGAATAATAAACTAGTAGGCCTCATAGTAATTAAACGAGACAATCAT
The DNA here is from genome assembly GCA_003123785.1 of Pterocarya stenoptera. NCBI lineage: Eukaryota > Viridiplantae > Streptophyta > Magnoliopsida > Fagales > Juglandaceae > Pterocarya > Pterocarya stenoptera. Next base: position 142,682 of record QEOT01002568.1, read on the forward strand.
GAAAATAAGCATAGAAGAACATCCAATACTCAAAGCATAAATTGAACACTAAAAACAAATTAGATCTCACAGTTTTATTAATTCTGAGGTTTCCATTTCCTTTGACCAATTATGAAAATTTAGCCACACAAGGCCATGATGAAAACTCAAAAGAGGCATCTGGATGTCTCCTCAGCTTTTCCCCCCTGTTCCCACGTCCAATTCAAATTTTGAAGCCTATCGACTTTCCTTAAAATATTCTAAGTATTATCCTAAAATAACAATATCCAAATCTGATTAATTAAAAATAAAATAAAGTCCTAATATAACTAAGAAAGTGGTGTTTCCAGCTAGAATTTTTGTGCACCAGATCTTGAAAACTTCAGATAATAAACCGCATATTTGAATTGAATGATAAGGCCGAACGTTTTGAAACGTTAGTAGTGCAGGTGCGTGAACTTCAAGCCCGATTTCGACCTTGATACAACCATTATATTTCAAAACTCAAAATATAAAAGTTGTAGATCTGTTTCTTTTTGTTTCATATCATTTTAAATCATCTCAATCGGAGTTAGGATGAGAGAGTTATGCCCAGGTTACGAATCGATGTCGAAATTGTCCAGAATCACCCAATTAACTTCGTTTTGCATTTAACGCCTCTATTTGCATCTTAAACCAAGATAAAATAATAATGAGTATATTTAAGCACCAAATAAGTATAAAAGACTAGACATTAAGGGAGATATTTTGCATTTTCATCAATTCACGCTGCATGCAATAATGATGGAGGCAAGCTATCTTGAACGCCTCGTCTACGAAAAGGGAAGGGAGTCAGGAGCGTACACAGCATGAAGTAGCCAAGTCATTGCGTGGGAGGCAAGCTACCACCCTGCGTGTAGCAACGCGAGTGCAGTCTGTGGTAATGGGCAAAGCCACGTCGACTACGATTGGCACTTTTTGAATTCTTATTGCACGTGTGCGATGGGAATTCGCAGGGTACTGAAGAGGGGATTTACCCAAAGTTTTGAATACCGTTTCGGTTAAGACACTGTAACGAAATATTTCGATATCAGTATTGTTTTGAGTACAGTTTCAGGATAGTCTATGTATAAATAAATAAATTATATATGTATAAATCATATTTTAAAATAACATTAATGCAAGTCATAAAAAGTTAAAACACATATTTATAAAACTCAATAATACTTATAAGTTCTCAATCCAACTATTAAGAAAAATAATCACTCATCTTCATCACGAAAAGGAGAGTAGGGATTTGATTTCAGTCCTTGAGAAAAGGGAATTAAAAAAAATTAAGAAAATAGTCTTCAGATGTGAGAATTGAAGTGAAAATTACGAAAATAAATTGAAAATACAAAAATATAGAATTTTGGCCGGCACACTAAAAATCGGCTAGTACACCGAAATCCAGCCGTTATTAACCGAGACGCACTGAAATATCCGATATTTGACCCGGTACGAAACACATATCTCCCCTATGGCAGTCATTGACCCGGCATAGTAAATAACGGTTGCACCCGCCAGTAAGACACGATATTCAATACCGGTCGCACTCGTCGGTATAGACATCTGCGCAGTATCCCGTACACCCCTTCACGACCTGCCAACAAAATGATGGGGACGACCGGTGGTGTGTATATAAACACGGCGCCAGCATATGTATTGCTTTGGATAACCTTTTTCTCGACTACTCGAGTATAGAGAGATCAATCTAATTTTGGCATCGGAGGTGTCCCTTACCATTCCGGGCCTTTACCTTATTGAATATTACATACCACAACCACGGGACCACGAGTTGCTTAGGCTGTGAAACATGATGTCAACAATATCATTTCTTATGTTTTTTCGTTTTAATTTTAAAGTTGATTGAGAACGACATTTAATTAGAATAATTATTTGTATAAATCTTAAATAATAAAAAAGTGAATTCAATCTTGAAATAGTGTAAAAGATTATTATTTTTCATTTAATATTTTTTTTACCCCACAAGACTTGTAAAGTTGTACACCTAAAATTTGTAGCCAGAGTGAGATAGGTTTTTTATATGAGTTATGCTACAGGGAAGTCTTCTTGTAGTGCATGAAATGCACGAAATGAACACGTGGATAAGTTAAGTTTAAGAAAAATAAAATAAAATTATAAAACAAAACAAAAACAAAAAAAGTCATAATCATTCGTCCTCCCTCCCGCACATGAGAGTCCCTTTTCATTTGCATTGCACTCCTCTCGCAGTACCGAAAGCCCATCGCCCAAATGAAGGTGAATGTTTAGAACATTCAAAATTTTGCCAGAACTATTGATTTGCCCATCGCCCAAAGGAAGGTGCCTAGTGGAGATCACCTCTGACTTGGAATTATTCAAAGAGATTGGTTTTAATTTGTATTGAGCGAGCATTGTGTTCCTCAAGTAGTGAAAGAATGGTTAAATGCACCTAAAGTTATCGTATCGCCAGGCTTTGGTAGATTTGGTAGGTTAAACCAAAATGTGACTGTGCTGTTTTTAAGGATAGTTTTTGTTTTCAGATTACTCTTGGTAATTTTGCAAAACTAACAAGGGTCTGAGATGAGCTTTGAAACATCAGTTTGCTGCTGGTTTTTATCAGCCCCGAAATTGGCCTTGAGAAATTTCCTTGGAGCCTTCAGTCAAACACTCGTAGGAAGCAATGTAACTCCGAGAAAAAAAAAAGAATCTATCGCATGCTCTTTATCAAGGAGAAAGAAAGGAAGAATCAGAAAGGCCAGTGGTCTCTAGTGGAACAATGAAGGAAAGCAAGATTCGTTTTTTTTTTTTTAAAATATCTCATCTCATTTCATCTTATTTCAATTTTATTATTACACTTTTTTAAAATTCTAATACAAAATAAAATAAACAATTTAATTTTTTCAAATCCATTTCATCTAATCATTATAATTTTTTTAAATTTCAATACAAAATAAAATAAATAATTTAGTTTTTTCAAATTTTAAAATAAAAATAATATTTAAAAATATATTCTAACAGTACTTTTTTTAACTTTAATCTCAATTTATATCATCTCCAAAAATAAACGAGGTCTAAATTTAATTGAGGATTGAATAGACATTTTCTATATGATGACATGAAAGGTGTTGAATTCGTGCTTAATGACCGGCGTGATTTATAGAATTTTTTTTTTTTATATTGCTTTCCATTTTCTTTAAAATTCAATTATCCGGCCACAAACTTGTCACCCAGTTGGCTCAATCCACCTCTCAAGGATCGCCACGTCATCACGTGAGAACCGTTGATAGTTACCCTAATCCAACGGTTTCCGGTGTCACCTAGCGCATATTAAAATCTCACCCACGCAACTCCATCTCCTCGCTCACACGATTTCCATTTCAGTCCAATTTCTTCTTGTGGTCGTTTCTCGAGAAAATTCTCCTTTTTGCATCAATATTTTTGGGTCATGGAGACGGGGGGCAAGGTGAAGAGAGGTGCTGCAGGGAGGAAGGGAGGCGGTCCCAAGAAGAAACCGGTGTCCCGGTCTGTCAAAGCCGGTCTGCAGTTCCCTGTTGGTCGAATCGGCCGGTACTTGAAGAAAGGCCGTTACTCTCAGCGTGTGGGCACCGGTGCTCCTGTTTACCTCGCCGCTGTACTCGAGTACCTAGCTGCTGAGGTAAAATTTTGCTCTCAAGCTATCTTCTCTTGCAATTTTGTAGCTTCGCCATTTTAGGGTTTCTGGATGGACTATTTTTGCTTCAGTGAATTTGTTGATCTTTTCTGCTCGGTTTGGTACTGTACTAGTATTTGAATATTTGGGTTTTTGAGCTTCTCTACGAACTTAAGAATTTGAAGCTACTTTCATGTTCTTTTATCAGTTTTTTTTTTTACAACCAAACAGGTCCTTCACTTTAATGCCTTTGTAAATTAGTTTATTTGTTGGATTTCTTTTCTTAGAACTATTTTACATTTTTGTAATCTCCGCAACTGAATTTGTTTAGGTTTTGGAATTGGCTGGAAATGCCGCAAGAGACAACAAGAAGAACAGGATTATCCCAAGGCATGTGCTACTGGCCGTGAGGAACGATGAAGAGCTCGGGAAGCTTCTCGCTGGTGTGACCATTGCCCATGGAGGTGTCCTTCCCAACATCAACCCCGTCCTTCTGCCGAAGAAGCCTGACAAGGTTGCTACCAAAGAGCCGAAGTCTCCATCTAAGGCCACCAAGTCCCCTAAGAAGGCCTGACCCTTCGCACAATGTGTTGAACAAAGTCTTTGTGTCTCTGTATGTAATTTCCCATCTGTATTTGTTGCTTGTAAGGAAGTTCATGTCCGTAGAATTTAGGATACCATTGTACTCCTCTTTTGTTTCTCTCCTTGTAGAACATCCTTTGCTTAATGTAATCAGATCAAATTGCAGCCCAGTTCGAATTTCTCGCCTGTTGCTTCATAAATATTTCTAGGAGTCCTCGTAATGCCCAGGTTAATAATGAAAATTTGGATGAAATATGAAGGAGCAGGGCAATGTTGAAAGTGGAGATGGGAAACTTTTGAGAGTCTGAAACACCCGAGGGTCGGGCGTTTTGATTTCGGTTTTGGGGTTTATTTAAGGAATGAGTAATACTCCTTTTAAAATTATATGGGATTACTCATAAATTAATTAAATGATTTTTTAAAATTATAACAAATTAGTTTATATCATAAAGAACGACAAAATGTAAAGTGGAAAATAACATTTTTTTTAAATAGTTGATATTTGAATTATGTTTAGATGTTAAGATGAGATGAAGTGAGATGGTATTTGAATGTAATTAAGCTTTTAACAAGAATTTATTTACAAGTGCAATTCAGATAATTCAAGAGAAAATTCTCTTAATCTAAAAGCTTAGAATGTGAATGTAGAATTTCATCATCCCTCAGGGTTAATGTCATATAGGTCTCGTTTGGTTATATAGATGAGATATTGCATCTCTTGAGGTTAATGTCATATAGATCTCGTTTGGTTATATAGATGAGATAATAAAAAATTTATAAATAATAGTAAAATAATTTGTTAATATTAAAATAATAAAATTTTTATGGGATTTTAGAGAGAAATTTTTGAAGAAAAAAATATAAAGTTAAAAGATGTTAAAATCTAATTTTTTAATATAATTTTTATTTTGAAATTTGAAAATATTAAATTATTTTTTGTGTTTTATTTAAAAATTTAAAAAAGTTATAATAATTAAATGAAAAAGTTAAAAATTCAAATTTGAACAATGTTTTTATTTAAGTAGTATTTAAATTTTAAGATAATATGAGATGATTTTAAATATTTGTAAAACCAAACTAAACCAATAGTATTTTGTTTGGTGATTTTTGATTTTGATATAGATAGGGTTGCTATCTGCTTGTATAGGGTAAGTAGCCACATTCCTTGCCACAAGGGGTGTGCAGTTTCAACCCCGTCTTCTGTACACTCACAAGTTTAATTAAATTTTTGTCCTAATTCACATACTTATGGTTTGATTTGTTTTCATAAATTATTTTATCTCATTTAATTATTATAATTTTTTTAAATTTTTAAATAAAATATAAAAATTTTTTTAACTTTTTCAAATTTTAAAACAAAAATAATATTAATAAAAAATAATATTCTAATAATATTTTATTCAACTTTCATCTCATCTCATTTATATAACCAAACAAGGCTTAAAATCCACAATTTGTAAACAGCCATAAAACCCACTAATCTTGTGGTTCATGCAAATTCTTTTTATTACACAGCTATGAAAAAGATAAGGAAAAAGAATACTCTCAATGAAAGTAGGGTCATATGGAAAATTCAATACGGAAAATTACATAAATCTTCAGGTTAGGAGGAGCCAGGTGGCCTATAGAGCTCAAGGGGTTTACAAGGGGGAGGAAGAGGAACAGAGAAGAGAAGAATAGAGTAGATGTGAGGTAGAGCATTGATATTGGCTTAGCCAAATATCTTTTCATCTTTAAATTTAGCTAATAGCCTAACATTCATCCACATTTGGCTCATATTGAATTAGTCAAATTGATTTCATCTAAAACACGAGTTACAATAATTCTGTTATTTTTTTCAAATATAAAATGTACTGTAACAAGTTTAAATGTATTTTTTTATTATATTATAGATATGAGATTTGTATGGATTGTACATATGTGGTTTTTATTTACATATGAGATAATGCACAAATATGTACATATGATATTATTATATTATAGATTGTTGGATTGTGAAAATAAAAATGAATATAATTGTTTGAGGTTATTGAAGATTATGAAAATAAAATAAAAAATTAATTAAAAAAGAAAAATTAATTAAAGAAAGTAAATGTGATGACTAATCCAATATAGATTTTAAATATTAAGTAACTAACTAAAAGTTAAAAAATTACATATTTTTCAAATTTTGAAAATTGAAATCACCAATCTAATGCTAATACTAAGATAGAAAGAAAGAAAGGAAGGAAAATGAGACATTTAAAAGAAGAAAAGCTGGAGGCGGGAAAAAGTATGGGAGATAGAAGAGAAGTAATTAAGACCATGGAGTGGAACATGAAAAGCAAACCTATTTGACTAACCCAATAATTGCCCAACAAGTAGAAAAACTCATTTCCACTTCATTCATTTTTTTTTTTTTAAGAAAAACTTATTTTTAGAGGTGTAACCGGTCTGGTCCGGTTCAGTTTGAAATAAAATTTAGGACTGAACCGGTATGTATTGATTTTGCATTTTTGAAAACCAATTGTACCTCCAGTTTTACCGGTTCCTGTCCAGTTCAGTTCAATTTTCCAGTTTCAATAATATTAGTATTATGGCTTAAAATATAATTAATATACTAATATACATTAATATACTAATGTATACTAATTAATTAAAGCAAAATGTAATTAATATACTAATGTATTATATATTTATCAAAAGGAATATGTTGAGAATTTATTAGGCCATAAAATGTTATTAATATATATATTTTATGTTTAAAGCATATGCTCAAATAAATTTTCATGTTTAAGATTAAAATTTTATGTTATAAATTATAATAACATTATCTTATATATAATTATAACTTTTATTATTACATATAAAAATTATATATAATATAACTAGCTACCCAGGGGAAACAAAGAGGCGGAGTTGGCCTAAGGCATTCCGACCTCTCCTTCGGTGGAGAGCAGGTTTAGTCTTTCGATAGACCGATACACCACATGCCATCTCCATCAACGAAATGCCGAACGAATGACACCTCAAGCTCCTCGCCTTGCTTCTCCTTTGCCAAACGAGACTCCAAGCGACTAATACCTCACGTCTCCGACAAGTCAACCCAAGTTTACAAATCTCGCACTCATAAATCAAGGATGAATTATACTAACTTATTTATTATGTCCAGCAAGACATTGGATAACTCCTACTCGCCTCACGATGAAGAGCGGACCGCTTTCCCTGCTATCTGGCAAACTTCCTCATCGGGGGGACCAAAAGGGCAAGCTTGACCCAAGGCATCCTGACCCCTCCTCTGGTAAAGAGCGGGTGTAGTACTTTGACTACCCTACATAACGTCATCTCCAACAATGGAACGACAGACAAGTATCACCTTAGAATCCTCATCCAGCTACTCCTCCACCAAGCGAGTTGCCAGAGCAAGACAACACCCCAACTGTGAGGCAAATCATGCCCCCTCCCCTAAGGAAGTTGAAGAGGAGGGGTCAACCTAAGGCATCTCGGCCTATCTTCCTAGGGAATGTGGGCCCGTTCTCTCCACTACCCAAGAAATACGTCAATATGAGGAAGGATAGCACCTAGCTGGTGGGGAAACCACTGTCGGGGTAACTTGAGAGAATCCTTGCATCAACACCTTCTATATTAAGGCCCCACGCCCCAGCACCGCAGGATCTAGAGAAAGAACTTACACCCTCAGTACCCTCGAATCACTTTGAGGATTCGAGGGCATGTGACCTCTCGCTCTCTCCAAACTCTCCAAAGATTCCAGGCGTCAGCATATCTCCGCGAGCTTATTAGTCTATGAGGCTGATAAGAAAACCAAGGAGCCAAGTATCATGTCCCCTCAGACTTTACCTATCCCTCCCATCAGGCTCGCCAAGCCAACACAAAAAGAATCAAAGGAAAAGAACATTCGGGAAGGGACAGAGCAAATGGCAAAGGAAAAATGACAATTTTATTAACAAATTAAGCGTATACAAGGCGTGAGCAAATGGCCATAAGGAAATCTAGAGATACTTGATCTGAGTACTCTACAAGAAAAAAAAATAATGTGTCTAACTTTACAAATAGAGCAACATGGACAAAAAATAAGATGTGGGAGCATCGGGATATGGTGTAGGAGGATTAGGCTCCAGGTGGGGAGCTTCAGAATCAGAAGAGAAGGTGTTAGAGATCATGTCCCTGCCCAAGGTGCAGCCGTGCTCGAGCTCGTCAGGGTCGGGAGGAAAGTCGTGAGGGTCAAGGGCTCTTAAGTGTGCCTCTAAAGCTCCTGAGTTTGCTTGAGGATTCTCCAAGATGTGGTCCCGCATCCTCTTGAGGCCTTCAATGTATCCGTACAACCAAGCTTGGTCATAGATGAACACGGCCGACCTCAACTACCCATCTAAACGGGGAACAAGCTCTTGGACTTGTGACAAGTTACTTCGTAGATCTTCAATGACCACCGTTTGGGCGGCCAGCCTCTTCTCAGCTCCCTTTAAATCATTGAAAGCTTGGTCGACCCTCCTCTTCTCTTGGTCGACAGCGGCTTGGGCAACCGCCAACAAGTCTTCTCGTCCTTTAAAAACCATATAAAGAGACTGACAAAATTTATCCAATTACTCAAGCCGCCGGGCCTCAGAGTCTCAATCGCCCCTCAAGTCGGCATTCTCCCGCTGCAACTGGCCCAATAATTCCTCAAGAGTAGCCACCTTCACGGTCAATTCATGGATTGACCCCTCGGTCGAGCGCCTAGCTACTGATGCAGCAAGGACATCGTTACGGGTCGACTCGTCTTGCTCCTTCGTTGTGACGAGCTCAGTTTCTAACATCTTTTGTTGGCAACAAAGTTGCTCGCCCTACTCTTGGCCCTTTTCCTGAGCAAGCTCAGCTTTCACCAGCACCTCCTTCAGTCGCTCCTTCTCCTCTCTTTCCCCCTAAGCATAACATAAGGCTTATTGCACCAGCGAGCGGAGGGCCAAGTTCTCTCCTTCAATAGCTTTCTAGTCGTCCACAATGAAGGCGGCCAACCGAGATGCACCATGTCGCCAACAAAATAATAAAAATAAAAAGTCAGCGTAGGATTCCTAAATGATAAAACAATGTGAAGGAAGAGACTAATGCGAGAGACCTCGGAGAATAAGCCCATTTAGGACTTGGTCACCCGGCCAAGGGATTCTGCTCGAGCTCCCCCCTTCCGAACAAACACTGAAAGGAATGGCCTTCACAAGGCCCTCTTCGGGAGGTGACCGGGCATCCTTCCCCCACATCCTCAACAATGCCTGCAATCTCCTTTGATGGGCAGATGAAGGACTGGGAGGTAAGGTGGCTCGCAACGGCCAAAGGGAGTTCTTCACCAAGGTCTTGGGGCTCCCTTCCCTCACCAAAACCTTGTAATCTATCACCCTCACTCTTAGCCTCCATTGCTGCCTCGACCCCAGCAGTTGGTAACTCGGCGACAAGCACAAGAGGAAGAACGACAATCATCCTCTCAGCAGCAAGATCGAGTGTAGGTAGCCTTTGGCTCTACCCTTTCCCCACCAAAACCCCCTTGCTAGGCTCCTTAGCCGAGGCCGCCAGGGTGTCAACAGCGGCGGGAATAGGAGCAGGGCATTCTGTTGACGCCTAGGAGCGAAGCGGCTCAAGGGAAGCCATCCATTCCACGTCTGCGCTGGAACCTCCTGCGCAATCCTCAACAGCACCCTTGACAACGGATTGCGCAGTGGAAGGAGAGTAGGGGATCATCTACACGTTCAACTCCAGAGGCGGCTTCACCAGCGTTGATCGATGGGGGGCCAGTTCTAGAACAACCCCATAAAAATGCGTCGAGAGTATATTTGCCTCGCGTGACAAGCTGTGCGGGCCCGATTGAGCAATTGGCGCCGTGGGAACCATGACTATGACGGTCTCAAGGGCCAAAGCAAGTGTGATGGGCTCGGGGGTCAAAACGCCTGCTGGAGGAGGAACGATTGGTGTCTCTGGGACGTGGGTCTTCACCCCCTCGGGCTTTTTGGAGGACTGGGTTGAGGGACAGGCGCCGTCGGTAGAGGAGGCAGCACGAACCGAGGGGGGGGGAATGGGGTACCTCGATCATCGCTGAGGGCTACCCCAGAGGGAATCAAGGAGGGGACACAAGGTTGTTGGCAGCCTTAACAACCTCTGTACGAACCTTCTTTCCCTTCCCCACAGCGGGAGGGCTCACCGAGGTGGTCTTGGTCTACATGGAAATGGTACAGTAGTCGAAAATGTGGCCTAGGGAGGTAGGAAGGCTCTTATGTTCTCCTCCCCAAGGAGGGCCTTCAAAAGGATGTAGACTGGATGTTTCAATACCCAATCTCTTACTAGAGCTATATGTTGTAGCTCCTCAGGCGAGGCCTTCGATCGCATCGATTTGTCATCAGGAACCACCCCCATATAGCCCAAACAGGGAACTTGCGACGATTCACCTGGTTGACTCGAGATTCCAACCCGTGGCCGGACACGAAGAAAAATTTGGAAGTCCAGTCCTTGACCTTGCAGTAGCGAGGCTCTAGAGAAACGAAGGCATGTGTCGCCCTAAAACTCAAATATTCCCCTCACGCTCCATAACATTGTGAGTCAAGAGAAACTCGCGGCCAGTATAGTTGGCATTCTCTGAGTCTGACTCCGCCAATGCCCGCCGCCAGAGGATGCAACAACACATCAATATCCCCCAAGCCTTTGGGTGGAGTTGAGAGGGGGTCAAGGCAAGGCGATCCAATAGGTCAAGGACAGGGTGAAGAAAAGGCAGCCTTAGCGAGCAAGAAAACATGCTAGGGAAGAGAGCAACTTTCAAAGCATAACCTCATCGTCAACAGCCCCCTCACGGGGCCCCGGAACCTTGAAAACCACCCTCTATGGGACGTGAAAGGTGGAGGCCAACAACGATAAGAACTCGGGAGTGACGTTCGAACGCCAGTTACGCCTAATGAAGAATTTTTTTACGGTACGAACCTCGGCCTGGTCCAGTTCCCTGAGAATTTTAGGTTGAACAGTCTTTTTGGGAGCCATGGAAACTGAAGTAGAGAAAGGCAATGGAAAGGAAGAAAAGCTGAGCAAAGGAAACAAGAGAGTTAGAGTAGGAAGAGACTAAGATACAAAAATGTGGGGAAAAGGGGCAGAGCCATGTTTATATAAAGAGAAAGTGACGTTTCCCCTTCCATACCCACATGGCAGAATGGGGAATGCAAAAGGGTTCGGATCTCGCAAAACGTACGACACGATAGGACATGGGAGATGAAATAGCATCTTGAGACTAATCTGAAGAGGCTAATTGTTAGAATGGGAGGGGCAAAAATGTAAAAAAAGAGAGGAGACGTTTAAATAAACGGTAGTGGCAGTTAACGGCCCAAAATCATGGTGACACACTGGCAAGACGTGAGTGCATCCCATCGCATGTACGGTGCATTGTGATGTGGTGAGGAGGAACTGCCTGACACCATCAATGGTAATAGAGCGGAAAAGACGCAATCAAGTGCAGATCTAACCGTCATGAAACAAGCCGATGAAGTCTAAAGGAGAGTTGTTGCCCAACGTCATTAAGATAATGAAGGGAGCCACGAGGGCATAATCTTGAGCAAGAACCTTTTAAGTAGAAAAGACGAGAATAATAATTGTCCGTCTCGAAGGAAGATGATCTCAACGATGGAGATAACGAGAAGGTACGGAGAATGAAAATCGAGCCCAAAAAGAATTCCTATCGGACTTGTCCGATGAGAACTAGCAGGGTAACTGCAAAGGGGTTTTTTCCCCTATCGGCCCACAGGGTAAGCCCACGAGGGGTCACTAGAAAGTAGGCTCAAAGCTTGGCAGGGACCAACGACCCTCCCCTAAGAGAAGTTAGTGGGCATCTATAAAATACCCGGCCATGAGCGAAACCCCTCCCCGAAGCAACCCACGCATAGGAAAAGTGGACGAAGAGTGATACAACCACAAAGGGATTACACAAAAGTAATTTTACAAACAAACGTAGCTTTATGTGATTCGTCAGATCTGCTTCACAATAAAAGTAACTTTACAATCTGACTAATCATATCAAGCCACATCAGTTTGTGAGGTTACTTTTGTATAATCACTTTGTGGCTAGAGTATTTCTCAAAGCAGACGGTAGGGTCAGATGAGACTTGCCTCCCTGACACCTCCGTGAGGGCACCCTACCCCTTTAAATCTGCGTAGGCAAGTGGGCGGAAGATAGGGGAAACTCTTAATCTCCTGACAGTAGGCATGGATGGGCTTAATAGGGAACGTCCATAGAGTAAAGCGAGTCAAGAAGTCACACTGCATTAATGGCACCATTACCTGGATTCCGTGCCACATTAATGGCGCCGTTCCAGAAGCTACACCACATTAATGGCATTGCCCCCAGAAGCCACGCCGTATTAATGGGGTTCTAACAAAGGAACAATGAAAATAACATAGGTTTCTCAAAGTCAGGGATAGGTAATCCCTACCAAAAATATGAAGAACTCTCTCTGATTTCTCTACTCTTACGCACAAACTATTAAAAATATAAACTGAGTTTAGCATCAGAGACACCTTGACCACCACCAAGGTTCCATATTCTTCGTGTTTACTCAAGTGTGCAGGTAAAAGCCTAAAGACCCGAGTTTCTGAAACCTAGCCCAAGAGCATGCAAAACACAATGTTAACAACCTGGATTAGTCAACATAATTTTATATATTAACTATTTAAATTGATTGTTAGTTGAAATATATTGCACCATCAGGTGAAATAGATTGTGACTTAAATTATGCGATACCAATAATGACAAAATCTTGGATTAAAATAACGTCGCTCTTTAGGATATTACAACAGGTCTTTCTATTTATTGTCTTTACAACAGATATCACACATAATTTTTTAATTTATTATTTATCTTTTATTCTTTCAAAATTAATTTTTTCTTTTACTCATAATCCATACATCATATATTTGGTAAGGAAAAAAAAATCATATGTAACATGTAGTGTAGGGATGCTGAGTAAAATTTTTCTATTACAAATAGGATTTTGAATTTCTTTTTATAAATTTAAAACTAAATCCTAATGTTACTCATTTGAAAAATTACTGAACGATCAAAATAACGTAGTGGAAGTAATAGAATAGAGTAGAGCATGTTCTGGTTGGGGAGGACCTCTAGATTGGTGAACGAAAGCCATCTGAGCATCCATGGTGTAAGGGAAGCTAAGGTGGATAACAATGAAAGAAATAAGGAACCTTGACATTATCTAATCGTCATTACTATCATCCTAGTCACCACCAACCTCCACACGCCCCACCATCAAAACTCTTCTTCCCCAATCTATTCACCTATGCTACCATCAGTCACATCTCATAAGGCGCGCGTGAGACACGTGTGCTACGTGATGGAATGGGTGTGAGCCACATATGCCACACCCTTCTTGCGTAAATCTGCACGTTTACACATACTACCAAATATATTTCATTTTGACAACACTTTCACTATCAAAGAGGGTTTTTGCTCTTCCTTTTGACAACATAGATTTGGTGTACAATGACATCTGCTTCGTTCGGGATCTTATAGAACACAATACATAGATAGCAATCCAATTTTGGATTGCACTAAGGTGAAAACACCTTGGCTTCAGGCAGGCTAAAAGAAACATGAGACCGGCGTTATGTAGCCGTTTCCAGTTTTATTTTTATTTTTAGCTCTGCATTAACATGTTTGGGGTTTCCCACCACATCGTTTGTACTATTTTTTACTCTAATGCTTATCTTGCTCATGAAAAAAACTATTGTCCACATATTCTTTGCTGACAAACACGAACTATTAAGTACAGATAGAGATTCTTTAAAAAAAAAAAAAAGAGTACAGATAGAGATGTTATAAAAATACATGCAAAACAGCTTCAAAACAGCCTGGCTGAAGTGAAAACTCTTCACTAAAACCTGTAAAGTTTCAGAGAAAAGAAAAAATTAAAGGAAAAACAGAAAAGATCAACTAAAGAACAGAATGAATGAATAACATAACATTCATTGGATAATCGCAAGACTTTTGCATAAATAAAAGTAAATTTTGAGAGGACAAATCTGTGCTTCGGCCTATTTTGATCATTTGGGTTTTCAAGTAAATAATCCCCTGCGCTACACACTTAGAAATAAGACCCTCCGTCCATCATTGTTAACCAGAACAACGTGGAGCAGTCAGAGAGTGCCATGTGGCAAGTTACATTTTTAAACAATAACGTACTTTAGACAAAAAAAAAATAGAAAAGAAACAGATTTTAAATTTTTATTTTTAATCTTTTTTAAAAAAGAAGCTAACAGCTACCCCTGGTGGCTACAGTAGCTGCATCCACCAGAAGTAGCCGAGTTCTAGTTGCTAAAAAACATACACACATGGTGCTAGATCAAAATAGGTCTAAGCATAGGAGGTGTTCTATGAAAATGTCCTAATTAAAAATAAGAAAATTAAAAAGGAGAGTACAATTTCATTAGCGTTCCTCTAAAAATAAAGATATAAATCACATATTACATAATCCACTGTGTGTGTGTGTGTATATATATATATATATATAAATGTTACTTATCATCCCCACATCAAATTACATGTTGCTGTGTGGTGTAGGGGATGATAAGTAGAATTTTTCATATATATATATATATTAAGCAGCTTATGCAGTGATTCAGAATAAGGTGGAGATGAGACATGAAATTCTCAAAACTTCTCATAATTTCATTCACAAGCATCACTCAAACACAACACTTTTCAATTTAAAATTTTCAACTTTTTCATGTAAATATTACTTAATCATCATACAAACACAAAAATCAATACAACTTTTACAAACTTCAAAACAAAAATTGTATTAAAAAATTATATTCAAACAATTTTTTAACTTCTATAATATTTTTATTTAATTTTTTTATCTCCTTTCCCAAAACCCAATAAAACATCTTCACTCAAACCATTTTTACTACTATATACAAAATTATGAGATACTTCAAGTATCCAAACATGCCCTTAAAATTTCATGCTGAGTTTGCTGGGGTGTTGAATAGTAGCATGTCTCAAACATTAGACGAAAATGCAGTTAAGGGGAGATGATAATTAAAAGGAAATAAAAAGTCAGATAAATGTGCCTCACGAAAGATATTAAGAAATATTACTTGATTACACAATACTGACACTGAAGATGGACAAAGTCAACTAAAAATATGCATAATGTTTCCAATGAACTACAAACTAGTAGGAATTAACACCTCCCCTTGATGAACAGAACATTTCAGTCATGGAAAAAGATAAGGAGAATGAGGCTAATATGCATGCTAGGAAGAAATCCCTAAAGATTTCCAACAGACAACACATGCATCCAACCTTGTCACTCTGTCGGTCTATGCCAAAAATAGGAAATGGAGAGGACCAGAAAGTTCTTATACACCTGTAGGCAAGGTCAGCTGGCAAAGGACCTTTCAATGCTGTGCAAAACCACTACATATAACTTCAAAAACATGACACTTTTCTAGGACCGCTCCAAACGCTTGCAAAAATGTGGACAACTAAGAGAAAAATGGCGAAGGAAGAAGTGAGCTGGCACTCATGGGAAGGGAGCTTTCATTCTCAGGCTACTCTTTTATAAATATTATACTCATGGGGTTTTATTATCTTGACTGGTTATGCCGTCGACTCCTATCTCTACAGATGACATTCTAAAGAAGGCTGTGGCAGCCAATCACCATTAAGGTATAAACATGTTCATAAAAGATTTAGACCTTGATATTAACAAGAGAGCCTACCCGCAAATCAGGCCAGCTGGTTGGTCTCTTCCTGGGATGAAAACTAGGTAATCTGGAATCCTTGTCTAGTTCCTTTGGGACCAACAGTTCTTCCTCTAGCTACATCCTAATTCTAAACTCCTGCCATCAGATTTGAAATGTTAAGTCAATTTCGAATTAACTTATTCAGTCAGAATATCTGGCACCATAACGAAATATTTGGCACTTAAAGCCTGGAGCACTTGGTTACTTCTTCATAATCACCGAGAATTCCAGAAGATCTTGAAACAATATCCTACGATACTCTAGATATGGCTAGAATCTCTGTCACCCGTATTGCCAATGGCTACATTTGGGTTCTTTTTCTCACCATGTGCTTCCTGTTATAACGTCAAGTCCAACAAAATGCTAGCTAAGACATTAACAAACTAACAAAAGAGTGATAGTGTGAAGTCTTTACCCATTGAGAAAAATTGGATAATAAATTATTCCCTCAAAACACAAACAAAGTACTCTTAACAAACCTAAATCCCAACCACATGACAAATCAGCGAAACAAATTCTTATATATCATTTTTTTTTATAAGTTAAAAATTTTATTCAAACGCAATGTAATAGGCAAAGCCCAAGTATACAGGAAGTATACAAAAAAAACAACTAGTTACATTCTAATAGTTAGACAAGCGAAGACATGAAGTCATTTACAGCCCCTCCCTTGAGTACAATAGCAGAAAACCAGCTAAGCATAGTGCTTATAAAAAACCTTCAAAATTCATCTATATTGCGTTCTCTATCATTAAAACACCTCTTGTTTCTTTCTAACCAAATACACCACATAATACACAAAGGCAACATTTTCCAAGCGGCTGCCACTTGGGGACAAGTATGAATTTGAAAGTTGGACCAGCTTGCCAGAAATTCGACCACTGTTTTTGGCATAACCCAGCTCAGCCCGACCCTTCTAAACACTCCATCCCACAGCACTTTAGCCATTTCACAATGAAGAAGTAGATGGTTCACTGATTCTGCTTCTTTCTTGCACATAAAACACCAATCCAAGACATTCATTCCACGCTTCCTCAAGTTGTCTATAGTCTGAATGTTCCCTAATGCTGCTGTCCATACAAAAAAGGCCACCCTAGTCGGAACATGAGTTTTCCAAATCCTCTTCCAAGGAAAGCCAATATGGGGTTGGTTTAATATCACCTTATAATATGACCGAGCTGTAAACTTTTTAGTGGCTGTTTGTCTCCAGCATAGTTGGTCCCTGCCCTGTCTTCTTATCTCCACTGAATACAACAATCTGAAAAAATCAGTAACCTCCTCTACTTCCCAATCCTGGGCAGATCTGGAGAAACTAACGTCCCAAAGTACCCCTCTATTGGAAAATCCCATCAACTCTGAAACTGAAGCTAGCTTGTTAGTCGCCAATCTGTAAGCAACCGGAAAGGCTCTAGCCAATTCAGTATCCCCGCACCAAATATCAGACCAGAATCTGATTTTAGAACCATCCCCAACCGAAAATTTAACTTGTTTCAAGAAACAGCCCCAACCTTTCCTAATAAACTTCCATAGACTCACTCCATACGAACCCCTACACTCCTTAGTGCACCAGCCTCACCAATCACTACTATACTTTCAATCAATCACCCTTCTCCACAATGCTTCCTCTTCCCCATGATATCTCCATAGTCACTTCCCCAACAATGCCTTGTTAAAACTACGTAAGCTATGAATACCCAATGCCTTCCTATATATCATTTTGACTCTAATAAGTGATTATACAAGAATCATAACTCCAATGGAAATTAAATCACAACTATCTTAGATTGTCTAATCATACTTCAATTTTAAATGACAAACCATAGGATCAATATTTGTTTCCTTTCCATAGTTAGTCCACAGACAGCACTCTTACATTTGAAGCAAAGTCATCTGGCATGCTTGAACTACAAATGCACGAGGAAACATGAAATAGACTAAAAGGCATCTTTACCACCAACACATCAACCAACCACTCCCAAACATAATTAGCAAATGCACCATAGCCAAGCAATCATGGACAACAAATTTACAGTTGTTATCACAGGTCAAAAGAACTGCCAAAGCCCCGACTCCCCCACCAAAACAATTTCCAGCTTGCCACAGCGCTATAATTTGCAGAAGCCACCATTACTTTAGGCCACGCTAAAACTCTCTCTGATTAGTACCTGAATAACAATTGTGTATACTAAACCAAAGTTTTTTCAATCAAAAACCCTTCTGCAGTCCACGAGCGCACACAAGAAGATGATATGGAAAATCACGGACATAGCATATGCATGGTGGAAAAAAACAACCATATACGTAGCATTACCAAGCTGAAAAAAGTGCAAAAACAAGCAAGCAGAGCAGCTTCTCAATTCTAACACCCAGAACAATAGCACTAAACCAACCAAAAACAAAACCTAGACCTCGCAGAAATTTAAATAGAATTAGAGCCACAAATCCCATAACACCAACAAATCCCAACAAAAACTTCGACAAAAAAAAAATTGAAAAGAACACCCGAAATGAAAAGGGTTTCTCATATAAACCTTGGAGAACCAGAATTCAAGTTCCGATGAAGAATTCGAGCACCACCGGTATCTCCACCATCAATCAAGTCCCTCAGCCCCAAGATCCCCACCTGCTCTTCCTTCTCCTCCTCCACCTCCTCCTTCTCCTCCTCACCACTACGCGACTTAACCAACAACCTCTCAAAGTAATTTCCATATATATACTCGGGCGTGTACCCGTTCTCTTCGTCAAAGAGCATTATATGCCCATGCCACTCCCATACTCGATAATCCGAACCTGTATCCTCGTGAAACCCGATGCAAATATGGTGCTCGCCGATGGTGACAGCCTGGCCAGAGTTAGGTTTGAGGGAATCATTCTTTCCGCTGAGGATTACCCGGACGATTTCCTTCTCGAGCTTGGATTCTTCTTTGGCGAGCTGGGTCTTGTTGCTACTATCGTCGTCGTTATCGTCGGAGAGATTGGCGGCATCGAAGAGGAGGTCCTCGAGGGACTGGGAGTTGACCGGGTTGGTCGGAGGGCGGATTTGGAGGCGACCCATCAGAGTTTGGAGGAGGAGGTTGTCGAAATTGGTGGTGTTGTTGAACGAGCTCATTGTGTTTGATTCTGGTTCTCCGAGAAACAAAGAACGAGTACCTGTCGAGGGGTTTTAGGAAGTGTGGGGCTTGTGGAGTAAGAGTGAATTCTGGCCTGTAAGGTCTTTGACTCTCCCGGCAAATTACTGGGTATTCCGAAAAGAGGATAATTATGTTTTATATAATGAGCTTTATTATGTATCATCCTACACACTATATATTAATATATTTTTTATTTATTTTTAATTTATTTTTTAATTTTTTTTTATTTTACTCTTTTTGAAATATTTATATTTTTTTATTCATCATCTATATAATACACATTTAATAAGAAAAAAAATTAAAAAAAATAAAAAAAATTATAGTGTGTGGTGTGTAGGATGATGCAAAGATTAATTCTTATATAATTATATTTTAAAATTACTGGGTATTATTGATTTTTTATATAATTATGTTTTAAAATAAAGATATTTATGTAAAGTTGATATTTTTATAAGTTAATTTATAAAAAGGAAATGCTATATTCCGGCTGGGAGCTTCCGCTCGGGTTAAAGTGTTTTTTTTTTATGTGTATTTTTTAAGTCTTTTTATATAAATTATTTTAATAATTTTAAATATTTTAAAAAAATAAAAAAAAGTCACAATATTATTAAAAAATACTTTTTAATATTTTTTATTTTACTTCATGATTAAAGAAGTATTTTTTAATAATTTTTTTAACTTTTTAATTAAGAAAGTGTTTTTTAATGATGTTTTAAATTTATTTTATTTTTTAAAAATATTTAAAAGTGTTAAAAAATCTATATAAAAAATAATTTTAAATAAAACACAAAAAAACAACACTACACCCCAGCTCCCGCCCCCACCGGGGACTGTAGCACTATCCTTTATAAAAATATTTTTTATTTAAAACATAGTTGTTTATCTTTTTTATTTTTTAAAAATTTATTTTAATTTTATTTTAAATTTTATTCTGCTTAAACTTATTGAATTCTTCTACTCATCTATATATCATAAATTTGGTAAGGAAAAAAAAAAAAGTGTGGTGTGTGAAGATGATGAATAAAATTTTTCATTGGATAAAAGAGTATTGTATGTCTATTGTTTTCCTTCGAAAAATTATATTTATCAGTTTATTTTCATGTAATGTTTTCATGATTCGGTAGCATTTCTCTATACAATCTTGATGCTGATGTATTAAGTCTCGTTTGGCAACATAATATATCTCAAGTATTTTTAGATATTTTTTTCTCAAATACAAACACAACATTTTTTAATTTTTAATTTTTTCATCTAATTATTATATAATCATTACAATTTTTACAGATTTTCAAATAAAACACAAAAATCAATAGTACTTTTTCAAATTTCAAAACATAAATAATATTAAAAAATTATATCCAAATAATTTTTTAACTTTATAGTATTTTTATTTAATTTTTTTTTCTTTCCTAAAATTCAATAAAAACATCTTAACTTAAACTATTTTATTACTATTCATTGAGTGAGATTCTATCCAAACTAGCCTCAATGAATGATGTATTCATAAATACTAGTATTTTATACAAAATTCATGTAGATTTGAATAGTCTAATAGACTTGTTTGAGTTCGTAATTTTTATATTATACATTGACTATATGCATTACTGCATATTAGCTGTATTTTATATATTTAATTGTTATAAACTCATTTCTTTATGATTTATCTTCGATGATATATTTGATTAAAACATATTGTTAGTGTAAAATTAATATGTTGGCATGTTCTTATGGCAAAACTTAAACTTAGGAATTAACAGTATCTCATCTCAAAATAATTTTCTTCACAAATATCACTCAAGTATAAACACTTTTCAGTTTCAAATTTTCAATTTTTTTATTTAATAATTACTTAATCAATTAGTCATTATAATTTTCAAAACAAAACATCAAAAATAATACAACCTTTTTAAAATCTAAAATAAAAATTATATTATAACAATATTTGAACTTTATAAGAGTATTGACATTAGACTAACCAAATACCAAAGCATCTTCATACTTTGGGTAGGTATGAGTAAAATTATCTACATTGGACTAGCCAAACCACGAAAGCTTAACATATGAACTATAGTAAATTAAACTCCCTAGTCATCTTTGGCTAGACACTATTCACTCACCAAAGTAATATTTTAATAATTTCCAACAACCATTATATTATCTAATTATTTTGAAGTCTATATTATCCATTTCAATTTTCGTAAATAGTCAATTATTTTCTACTTTATTCTATTTAATTAATAATAATTACATTATGAAATTAGAATTAAATTATTAATTAATATATAATTCTATTTTCTACCTTAATTTAAGTAAAACTTAAATTATTAATTAATATATGAAGTGTATTTATAAAATATTACAAATTTTTTTGTAAAATTTATTTAAAATATATAATATTATATTATTATTTTGACTTTAAGATGGGTAGTCCAATGTAGATTCACCTAGTCAAAGGTTAATGCTATAGCCAAAACTTGAAGTTCAAGCCAAAATTTAGACTTGGCAGCCATTGCCAATACTCTAATATTTTTATTTAACGTTTTCTCTTTCATTTTCTAAAATCTAATAAAACATTTTAATTCAAATCATTTCACTACTATTTACAAACTATATTATTACTATTTAGAGATTTATCATCTCATCTCATTTTCAAAATATTGTTAGTCAAATTGAGTTGTAAATTTGTGAGTTGTTCTCATTTGATATTTAATTATCGCTTAAGATGCTGAGAATTTTTTATGGGCTTGAGAATTTTGATTTCTAAAATTTACATTCTGGATATCTTGATTTTGAACGAACCCTCTGTATATATTGTCCTTCTGTTTTTTATTTTCTTTTGTCCTTGAAGGTGATTGTAGTCTGTAGAGAAGGCTGAGAGAAGTGATATCCCCTACGTCTACAAGAAAAAGTGAGTCCAGTTCCAAATCCTTCTTTTGTCCTTGATGGATTTCTTTATGAGTGGGGATATTGTGATCGTGTTTTATGAGAGAGGATATATAATATTGAAACTTTTGCATATTAAGCATGTGATTAGTGCAGTCTGAATTAGTTTTGGTTCTTGGTTTGGATCCTTATCAACCCAAGTGTTATGGTTCTCCCTCTCGAAAATCAAGTAACCATTTCTGAGTTTCTCTAGACCACAAATTGCATAACCACTATTAGATTCAGCTGAAATTTGTCTATGTCATTGG
>QEOT01002568.1:164989-214190 GCA_003123785.1 Pterocarya stenoptera
TTATGGTTCTCCCTCTCGAAAATCAAGTAACCATTTCTGAGTTTCTCTAGACCACAAATTGCATAACCACTATTAGATTCAGCTGAAATTTGTCTATGTCATTGGATTCTCTATTCTATCAGCTATTATCCATGTCTATATTCTTCTCACTCTTGCCAACTTATTTTAGGAAAAAAATGGGAAAGAAGGAATAAGGATGGCTATGCATGGTTGTTCTGTAATTATAGAAAGAATTATAATTATATATGTAATTGTTGGATAGAAAAAGAAAAGTTTGTGAAAGTATTTGTTAGTTTAAAGATATCTAGTTATGATTATAGAGTAGAAGAAATGTTGACATCATTTGTTGGTTGGTTTCACAAAATTCTAATTTGATTCTTAACGATTAGTTACAAATAAAAAAGTTGGCAAAAGAAAAAGGGTTGACAAAAATTAATTTGTTGGTTTCAAAAATTATTGTATAAAAATTCTTTTTGTCAAATATTATTAAAATATATATAATCAAATCTTATTAAAATATATATTATTATATTATTATTTTGATTTTAAGATGGCTAGTCTAATATGGATTCACCTAGCCAAAAATTTACCTTATAACCAAAAGTTGAGATTGTAGCCAAACTTTGGACTCTCAATGGCCATTGCCAATGCTCTTAGGTTGCAATTGGAACAAAATACGCAAACATTACAAATTCGCAAAATTTGATAAAGATCGACCTATCTAAAGTAAATCAATCATAACTTTTGATTCCCATATTGGATTGAGGTGATATTAGTGTCATTGGAAAGCTAACTTAACTATCTACAAATTCATATTTCACAAAAATCTTTAAATTCTAACTTTTATGTAAGAAATTGGATAAAATAATAGCTCGACAGTTCGCTTAAGTGAAAATTCCGAGAATAACTTTTTTATTAGGGTTTAGACTCTATAAATGGTTTACTCAAACCCTAAGTATATATAGAACAAGATACACAACTTATAGGGCATGAAGAGAGATCAGAGCTGTTAAATTCATTGTATTATTGAGATAAAGTCATAAAGAGATTAATTGCGCATTGAAGGTCGATTCTCTCTTGATAAACGTACCTCCATCATATTTTGTGCTCTCATATTCGAGTATTGCTAAGTCTATTGGTGTGGATGTGTTTGATGGCTAGAAAGATTTCCCGAGTTGCTAGGATGCAGACGTCAAGTGAGATACTCGTAATATTACAAGTCAGATTTAGTTATTTCAATGGTCATGTAAGCATTTCTAAATTAGTTGTAATAAACTAAATTTCTATAATAAATTTTAGGTACTGACTTACACCCAAAATAATTTTAAATTTTGAAGACGTTCTTCAAATGAATTTCCATTTCGTGACAAAAATTTTTGTGTTATTATTTCTTGCAATATGATTCGTTGGTTGGTTGATTGATTATTAATTTAAATAGTCCAGTAAGCTTGAAAAACACTTGAGTTTTGATTATTATTGAATCGTTGGTTGGTTGGTTGATTAATTATCCCTTTTTAAGTGTATTTGAGATCTGACCCCTGGTTTTTTACATATGTATAAGAACATTTAAAGGTTTTCGTGGGAGGCATGATATAGGATTGTCGTTTTTAATCTAAGTTTCTATTTGATTCCATGGAAAAAATTTCTGAAACTCGTCGCATGTAATGGCTAGTTTCTCACTCTACAAAAAATTAAAATAATAGCTATTATTTCAGAGGGACTGAGACCAGAGAAAAGGAAAAGCCAATCCTTAAAAGTACACCATGATGGAAACCATCCAGCGAACTGAAATGGGTTAAAAAGAGTTCGGCTGATTCCCTGGCTCCTCTACTTAACGAGAAACTTGATTCTTATGGGACAAATAAAAAGATGAAATGACCAGATATTTTAATTATTTTACTATTTCAACTAAAGAGTTTGATAGCATAAATTCAAGGGTCCAACAAAAATCAATGTTGACAAGTTGAGGATCAAAAGACAAGCCATACAAAAAGTAAGCTACTCTCTAAACAGCGTACTAATTTTCCCCTCCCCGTTCAACAAAATTAATTCCCTGGGTACGTATGCCAAGCATCGTAAAAATAAAAACAAAATCCAAACAATTTAGATGTTGCAGTCTTAGCACACATTTGTGAGGCCAACGTATGTATGCACAGCAGCAAGATATATAGAGGTTCCTTGGATCAAAGAAAAATACTTATATGACAGCGACTTCCCTGGGTAACAGGATCACATCCCAGAGTCTATTACTTCCGCACATAACGACTACCGCCTCAAGCTCTCCACTATGTAGTCCGCATAGAGATTCCTTCACCAGAACAAAAAAAAAAAAAAAAAAAAAGGTTGAAATCAGATTTTAATGTAAACATTCCAGACAGGAATTATTAAAAAGAAAAAAAAAACATTTTACGAGTCCTGGGATGGGCATACATGCATAAGAGATGGGTAAAAAATGCTTATATTATTAAACGGCAAAAGAACAAAAGTCTATGGATTTGCACTTTGGGATGATGGATGTCAGATATACCCATGAAAACAGTTATTACTATAAATTTCACATCTACGTCAATTACCCAAAAATCAGTACATCTTCTGGACCGAGTACATTGATTCATTCCCTTCGATCTAAAAATTTATGTTATATACATTACAGTCTCATCTCATTCTCATTACATTGTGTCGATGTGATATTGCCTATTAACCTTTTGGATTAGCTCTAATTTTTTAAACTAATAAATCTAATTATTGACTGATAATGATTACCAACGAAGTAGGATATGAGTATTGATGGGGGCATACTATATAGAATTTTTCTTATCTAAGTCATCATATTATTGGCCTGTTTAATAAGAGAAGAAGAAACTTCAAAAGACCAAATGACAGCCAAATCTGAATGGAGGCCCCTACCCCTCCCTTCTCAATGTTATGTGTGTGTGTGCACGTGCATGCGAGCTAGTAAAGTGAGAGCATTGCTTACATGGAGTACTGAATTGCTTCATTGGCAGCAGAGGCAGGCAGGAAGTCATTAACGGCAACTTCTTTGTTCTCATTTTTCTTGTCTGATTATTTTGTCAAGGAACCGTTAGATATCATTATTTGGGCTTCACAGAATGAAAGGAACATTATAAGTTTTATGTTTGCAGATGTTCACAATCAGTGCCTACTAAAAACTGGAACTGAGAAAGACAAAAAGGATACATTCTTCAAAGAAGCGGCGGATCTCAGCCAAACGATGTGGTGGGAGCTCCTTGATATCATTGTAGTGTCGGTACTCCGGATCATCAGCACAAACAGCAATTATCTTGTCATCTTTCTCGCCCTGTGCTAAATAAATTAACACTCCATTGAAGGATAACAACCTTTTACTTTTGTCTTGGAATATTTACCTGATCAATCATAGGCATGAGGCCTATAGCTTTGGCTCGAAGAAAGCATCCAGGAAGAACTGGCTCCTGTCGATGTTTGCCAAGCAGTAATATATCAGAGGTTGAACATTAAAACCATTATTTTGAAAGCTAGTTGCGATGATGAGTCCAACAGTTATGTTCAGTTCTATCTACATATGAACAAACAGGCATGAATAATAATATATGTATGTACAGCACAAGTGTCTGAGTTGAGTTTTTCTCTCCGTACAACCAAGATTTCAAAGACGGATGGTGGGTTTTGATGGCGAGATTACGGCTTGTGTTGAGTTTTAGGTGAGATTAGTGTGATTATGGGATTCCCAAAACATTTAGTGATAGAATCAAAAGTGTTTGCATTGTCGAAGGATGGAAGCTCCATGTTTATCACTGAGAGGAGCTGGAAGGCAGTGAAAGAGATGAGGCTGGCAATGTCCACAGTGCACTGGTTCTCCAAAACATTGGAGGGCTGTCTGAAGGGCGAAAAAAATGATTTTTACACCCCGGCAAGGGAGGGGAACTGAAGTTTCATTGTGCAGAGGTGTTCAAATGCCTGTAGTCAGTACATGGCTTAGTGGAGTATGGTGGTGGTGGTAGACGTAGCTTTATATTCATACCAGAAGAGAGGGACGGTTAGGGATGGAGGAGGATGGCGGAGGTGCTGGGGGAGTTTGCGAAAGAGGGAGGAAATAGGAGTCGTAACAGAGGTGGGGTATTTTCGAGGTTGTTGGTGGCGGTGAATCAATAGCAAGCTCAATCATACAGGGCCTTGGTGCAGTCTCGTGAGCGGAACAAGGGTGGAGAAATAGGTGTTATGGCAGCTCAGAGAGGAGACACTCTAAGACACGGCAACGGCTATGGAACTGGAAAATTTCCTTATATAGCTGGTACTCACTGTAAAGGCAGTGGTGGCAGGCTCCGTGTCAATCTGGTAGAGGATGGCGTGCACAGAACACTCTTGGACGTGACATCACATTTGATGGCACTGCAAGAGAAGGTGGACTCCTTAATACGGTGCATTGAGGGAAATTATGACCTGGGCATGGGCTTGGAGGCAAATGGTCCTAATCAGTCAAATGTTAATCAGATGGGCTTGGAGGCAAGTGGCTTCTTAGGGCCGTTTAAAGCTAACAAGTAGCTAAAGGCTGGGCAAAGAATGGGCCGCTCCTTTGGGCCTCAACCCATCGGGCAAAACAGAGGCAAGGAAAATATCGAGATCCAGCTATGTGGAGAAGCAAAGGGTGTGGTGATGCAAGGCCTTCCATTGGTGGAAACCAACCAACCTCGCTGAAGAAGGCTCCAACAAACTCGCGACCGACCTAGGAACCCTTGACGGTCCGGTCCAATCTATAAGGAAATTTGGTCCGGTCCGGGGTGGGAAAAGGGTGGACCAAAGTGGTCCAGCCCGGTTCCAAAAACACCTTATGGACCAACCGGACCGGACCGAATTCACCCTTAGTGAGGATGGCCAAAGACAGCCCTTGGTCCAGACGGATTTTCTATGAGATTCTTTTAATCATGTTGGGATGTGGTGAAGGAAAACCTAATGAAGATTGGGGCATTGGAAGTGAAAGACTATCAGCCCATTAGCCTGCGTTTGGATGTTGACCTAAACTCAGCTGAGTTGAGTTCTCTATAAATAGTAGTGAGTTGAGTAGTAGAGAGAGTTATGTGAAGCCCATCTAAAATGTGTTTAAAGTGCATTTGGATGTTAAGATGAATTTAGTACTTTTTATAAGAAATTGGAAAAGGTTATAGGTCTCATGTATAAAGATGTATTAAGTTGAAAAAAGGTTGTGGATCCCACGTGTAAGAAGGTTTTGAGTTGGGATGAGTTTAGTAATTTGAGAGTTAAGTATTTGAATGTTAGACTTAGTTTAAAATTAGACTGAACTCAGCTAAGTTTGGAAACCAAACGCAGCCTTAGTTTTGTGAATATGGTTTCCTCTCTTCCCATTAATTACCTTAGTCTTCCTTTAGGGGCTGCCTCAAGGGCTATACATATATGAAAGTAGTTGAGAAGATTGAACGTAGATTAGCATATTGGAAGAGATTGTACTTGTCGAAAGGTGGCAAAATCACCTTAATCAAGAGCACCCTGTCAAATTTACCACTTACTTTCTATCTTTATACCCAATCCCAACGAGTGTGGCAACCCGTATTAAGAAACTTCATCGCAATTTCCTTTGGAGTGGTCTAGGGATGAATTCAAATTCCATCTAGTTAAGTGGGATAAGGTATGCTCCACAATCTCTTCTAGTGGGTTGTGTATTAGAAACATTAGGGTTTTCAATTGGGCCCTTCTTGGGACATGGCTGTGGCGATACAATAAGGAACCTAAAGTTTTATGGAAGTCGATGATTGACTACAAGTATGGAGGAATGTGGGGGAGGTGGAGCGCTATGGAGGTACAAAGGGCGTATGGAATGGGAGTTTGGAGGCACATTAGACGGGTGGGGGGTTTTTGCTCGTCATACTAGACTTGTGCTAGGAGATGGCTCAAGAATAAAATTTTAGTACGTCTTATGGTGTAGAGATAACGCCCTCAAGGACTCATTTCCTTTAGTTTTCAGGATTGCAGGTGAGAAATAAGCTTTAGTGGCTAAACTCATGGAGATATCTAGTGACCTAGTCCAATAGAATGTGAGATTTACTAGGACAGCCCAAGATTGGGAGGTTGACAGCTTCAAAGATTTCTTTAGACTCTTGTACTCCATAAAACCGAGCCCTCAAAGATCTGACACGTTATGGTGGATACTTGCAGGTAGAGTTGTAAAATGGTCGGTCCTGACCGAATGGACCGGACCGGACCGAAAGTCCCCATGGTCGGTTTCAGTCCAATGAGTAGGGGTATTTCAGTCTTCGGTCCGGTCCCGGGGTTGGGGATTTCCCCGACTGGACCAACCGAACCCAAAAATTTTTATTTTTATTTTTATATATATATTATTTTATATAATAATTGTATAATAAATTATATAATTTTCATCTAACTTATCCCCATTTACAATATAAAATTATAATACATTCCAATTCTCTAAGTTAGTAACAAAGTAACAATTAACATCATCAATATAATTATATAATTATAAATTGATAACTAAACTACATCACTACAACTATAGTCTATAATTATAAATAAATCACTATAAGACTATAAGTCTATAACTATATATAGTATTAAATTATTAATATCACTATGACTAATGACTAATGACTATAAGTTTATAACTAATACTAATATATAACTATACTAATAGTATAACATTAATACTATTATGAAGTCTAATATATTATATAGTTTTACTAAATCACTATATACTATATTACTAATCACTATATCATTATAATATATATATACACACACTATAAGTCTATATGTAGTACTAATAGTAACACTGTAATAGTATAATATATAGTATTAGTATATGTTAATATATTATAAGATATGTATACTTTCGGTTCGCTCTTTCTATAAATCTCTCACACAATTGTCGAACAATCACTTTTCATGGAGAATGATTTGGAGAAATAAGACGCATTCCAAAGCAGCATTCTTTGCTTGGATAGCTTCTCTAGGTAAGATTTTGACGATGGATAACTTACGGAAATGCATGGTGATTATAGTAGATTGAAGTTGTATGTGCAAAAGCAGTGATGGAACCATGGATCATCTTCTACTGCATTGTAAGGTTGCTAGAGCATTATGGGAAGATGTATTCAGACAATTAGAGCTAGCCTAGGTTATGTCTGCCTATAGTGGTTGAGCTTTTGGACAGTTGGACAAATCACGGCGGTATTCCACAAATCACAACTATGTGGAAGATGGTACCTATTTGTATTCTGTTGTGCATATGACAGGAGCGTAATAACCGGACGTTTGAGGACAAGAAGCGCTCATTAGAGGAGCTTAGATATTCTTTGTTAGAACTTTGTTTTTATGGGCCCAAGCTATTGATTTCAATGGCCTTGATTTTCATAATTTTGTTGTTTCTATTTCTTCTTCCTAGATAGGTGCTACCTCTTGTATACCATCTTGTATACTTGGGCTATGCCTATCCTTATTAATACAAATGTTTACTTATAAAAAAAATATATGTATGTACATGCACCTGATACAAAAGACATTGATGATACCTACTCTAATGGTTGTGAGTTCTGGTAAATTTTCAATGCATCAAACAGAAAATTGTGAAAGGAGACTTGGTGCTGTCAAGTATATACATATGATTGCCGCAAACATGAAAGTAGAAAAAGAGAGAAATTTTGACAATCATTACAGACTTGTGCACACCTGCATGATAACCAAGACATCCATGGGATCATTGTCCTCACAAAGAGTACGAGGAATGAAGCCATAGTTGTGTGGATACACAACTGATGAGTAGAGCACACGGTCGACCTGAACATTTATATACCATTTAGAAAGCGATTTATCTATGTGGAGAAGATGACGAACAGGCATAGCACACTCTATTACCTTAATCAATCCAGTTTTCTTGTCCAGTTCATATTTCACCTTGCCCCCTTTCCCTATTTCAATTACCTGCATCAATTGGCCATCAACAAGAACAACGGTCAATCCAAAATGTTGAATGCATAATTTTTTCCCTTATTCTTCCCAAATAATAATGATTCTGACTGCTGCAAGCTGTATCTGCTGCTGATAACGTAACATAAAACTACATATTCAAAGAAATTCTGAGATAGTAGTATGTTCTGGAGTAGATATTAAAAGTATGTGAACCAGTTTATTGTATATCAGAAAGCTAATTATAAAGATTATGTTGAGCAGTGTCACACAAAAATGTGGCAGATAAATCAAGATGTGTCTTTATATTTAGATTTACAAACCATACATGAATGTAACAGTGGAGAAATCAGCTCACAGGGCAGAAGAAAGATGTGGGAACCACGTCAAACATCAGCCTGTTGCATTGGTGGCAGAAAATTTGTGGCTGAAGTAGCTTCAGGGTTCAGTATTTTCATTTCCATGTGCACTTCAGTACTAAAGGCTAAAAGAAATCCTTATTGAGTTGGTAAAAGTATGTGGTACTAAAACTTAAGATTGAAGCCATTAAAATCAAGCAACCTAAATATGATGCATATGCTTTCTCCTTCTCTATTTTTGTTTAAATCTCAACTTCCTATATTTCCCACAGAACCTACACGCATATCATTAGTTTAGAATAGGAAGTTATGTTCCAAACAAGAAAGAACATAGAGGATTTCTAAACTTAGAAAAGGGCCCTAGCCATCCCCCCTCCCAGCCGCAACCCCCCTTTGGTCACAATTTAGTTCCTTCACAGGCCTGGGATAATTTTAATATGAAGTTTCTTTGATACGAATTTATCAGATCTACCATTCCAACTGGTTTGTCCAATAACTATTTGTTCACTAAATGGTCATCACAAGTTAACATTTACACACACTTTGCAGGAATCAGTTGTCAAGCGAGTGCAAACCATAAGAAATTGTACAACCATTCAACACAGAAAGATGGAACAGATGACTAAGAAAGGTGGTTTATCCTTACACAGTTGAACACATTTGGAGCTCCAGGTCCTGTTTGAAATGGAAAGAAGGTTACATAATAGGTTTACCATAATGATTGAATAGAAAATAACAATAAAGCATTAACTTCACATGGTTTACTACAACATTGCATACCTATCTCGAGATCATGCCAAGGGTGTGCAGCAGCAGATCTCCTGGTCATGGATGAAAGTATCCTCTCGTTAAGAGGTGTATGTGGGGCACGATGAGCATCGGAAGTTTTGTTTGTGGTTTCAATTGGTGGAACCATAGCTGCAAGCTAAAATGCATGCAGGAATATTTCAAAACACAGCTATTTGATATAAAGCCAATAATGTTTCTTCTAGCATTTTATTTTCAAGCAACATCATTGAAGTATTCATAGCACGAGACATAGGACATAATAGCATCAGGAGGCCATAAAGCATTTGGTGTGAATAACTGAAGCAACATGAAAACAAGAATTGTCAAATATACTCTTTCAGTAATGATAGAAGATTTTTCAGTCCAATTCCAGACGTGGTACCGATTAACTATAAATGAGCTAATTTATCAACCTTATATATGTTTTGAAATGCATTTAATAGAACAAAAGAACTGAGTTCATGAGCCCAGGCGGGATACTTAGTGCCTTAGCATAGCAATGCAGGGGCTGATCCGCATGGCAAACATTTCGTTTAAAGAAGTTGACAGATACTGATTTATCTCAATCATTCCAATTCAATTCAAAAGATATAGATTGATAGAGTGCCATATATGGTTCATACAGATGTATTACACCGCATGAAGCCTTAAGCATCTTTCCTCCCTAATTCCAAAACTTATTTGTCTTCACAACCATGACATTACAAGAAACTGAAAAATATAAGAGGATGGCAACTAACATTCAAGAAGAAACGACAAAATATTAAAATAAAAGTGAAAAACAATATTTTAAACAAATCTTGTACACCGACAGACACATACATGATAGAATCGATTCAGATTTGAGATTTGAACAAATTTTGGCATTGTCGGTACCCGCTCTACGCGTTATTTTCTGTCAAGTCGCTTATCGCTTATCTAACATTTTAGACCAGTATTAATCGGTATAAAGATCAGATAGCACGGAAATAACAGGAAAATGCCCAAAGCTTTGTGGATCCAAACCACTCTTGAGGTGAACTTCTAACAACGTGACTAACCACTGATTCACCGACAATTGCATTTTGAAACCTATAATGAAAAAATGGACTGCAAAACATAAACATCGACAAAACAGCCATAGATCTGCCAAAGTAGAATCCACAATACATACGGAAAACAGCCCCAAAGACTTCACAGACTTTCATTCAACAATCACAAAGAAATAAAAATGAATACCGCTCAACATCAACATCCGCGACACTTACCAAATAAGTCAAAATCAATTTAGAAGATCAACGGCAACGCACACCTTTTTTTGTTGGTAAGCAACGCATCACAAACACAGTACTATCTGATTGATGAATTTAATATCACGCAAAACAAATGAGAACGGCGGAACAAGCGGATCCACGAGAACAAACAAAATCAAAAGCTCGAAACAAGTCCACAACAGAGAAACCTGGAAAAGGATTATGTACGATTCGGTAAAAAAAAAAGAAGCCTGAGAAGTACCTGTTCTGGTTCAAGCTCCGGATCCAGCTTTAGTTCCAAAATGATGTCAAGAGAGATGGAACGGAAGAATGAAAGAGAAGACGAAGACGCAGACGCTGGAAAGAGGGAGCAAAAGGTGCAGCACTACGTGTTCCCGCTCTCTTAACTCTTTGCCATTTAAGACAGAAAAAAGTCTCACCGTTTCGTTTTTTTTTTTTTTTTTTCCCTATTTTTGGGCGAAAAATACGTACGTTTCCATACTGAGAAATGCAATCCGTGTATTCTGCACTACGTGGCTCCAGCTGCCTTTGCCAGCCGGTGGCTGAGTACCGTCGAATCTGTCTCTTGCTTTATGTGATTGATGAATTTAATTTTAAGCAATATTTTGATAATTTATAAGAAGTTTTTATAAAATATATGTTTTAATATGGTACCACATATTATAAAATAAAGTAATATTAGATATATTTATAGTGAGTGTAAGCTTCACATATATTTTTTAAAATAAATAAATAAATAAAATTTATTATTAAAAAAATTAATTAATTTTTTATATAAATCTCATACTTAATATTTTTTAAAATAGAATGCGTGATATTTATAATAAAATATGATTTTTTCTATAAATTAAATTTATATATTATATATAAATATATTATTTTTAAAAAATATCTTATCTCATCTCATCTAATCATTATAATTTTTTTAAATCTTAATATAAAATAAAATAAATAATTTAACTTTTTTAAATTTTAAAATAAAAATAATATTAAAAAAAATATTTTAATAATATTTTATTTAATTTTTTAACTTTAAATTAAAGTCATCTTATTTGATCTCTTAAAACAAACTTGATTACTGAACGACGTTAGTGACGTTTGTTTGAGGGAAAGATCGGGATGGGAATAGCTTCAAATTCCTTCCTAACGGTCGTGCGGTTGTAGTTTGTTCACCGCGTTATCATGAAAGACTGAGAGGAGCATCACTTGCCGTTTATTTTGGAGTCTCGAGATATTTCACATGGACGAGATGTGATCGGCCGGGTGCACCCATATCCTGTGGGGGGTTTCAACCGGCCACTCTGTAGTTTTTGTGTATATAATTTATGAATTAATTTTTGCATCAGTGCATACATCATATATTATAATTTTTTTTATTTGTTTTTTTTATTAAATGTGTATTATATAAATGATAAATAAAAAAATATAAATTTTTCAAGAAGATTAAAATAAAAAAAATTGAAAAAAAATAAAAAATAATAAAAAACAATTTGATGTGTGGTGTGTAGGCTGATGCAAAGCAATGCTCATAATTTATATAAGTGTCATCTACACACAAATTATATATAAGAATATTTATGTGATAATATGATTTAATATAATTCGTTAAATTTATTTTATAATAAAAAATTTATAATCTAATAGATTTAATTATAAAACGTCAGCAAATTCTGTTGGGTAAGATTTATGTGTAGCCATATACTTTTAAAAGATAAATGATTTATACATGTTTCAAATAAATAAGTTCTTGTAAAAAAGTGAACCTCATTTTAAAAAAGTGTAAATTTTTTTTTTATTACTGAGATCTACTTTTTTTTACAAAAAAAACTTGTACGAAATTTATTTATTTAAAACTTATAATTATACCTAACATTACCTTTTTAAAAAGGTAAAAATACTATTAAAATAAGCAACTTTCCATATAATTTCTAAGAGCCACACTCTTGGTGAAAAGTCAGCGATTTAACCAGTTTCGCATTGGAAAATTTTTAAAGGTGAAGTGCACGAGACCGAAGTTTAATCTGCATGGTAGGTCTGAAAGGCTTTACCTTGGAGAGGTTTCTCGATATTTAAAAAAAAAAAAAAAAGTCTTATATGAAGTGTAAACAATTTATAAATCATGATATCTAATCATTCAAATGTTAATGACTTCTTAGATGATTATTATCTGGGATTAGGAGCCAATCAGACCATTTTATTTTCTTTTTGAAAGGGTGTTATTAATAAATATTCAAAACTTTGACCAAGCTTTTTCAATTATGTTTGGGAGCAAAGATGAGAAATCTCATCTCTATTTCATCTCATCTCATCATTACATCTTTTTTAAATTCTTATATAAAATATAATAAACAATTCAACTTTTTCAAATTCTAATTCAACTTTTTCAAATTTTAAAACAATAATAATATTAAAAAATAACATTTTAAACTTTCATTTTAATACAATTCATAAAATTTTTAAAATTTTTTTATCTTATCTCAATATCCAAACCTAACCTTCGAGCTTTCATTCCCCAATAGTTAGAAAGAAATGGGAATAACCGAACCAGGTCAATTTTGGTGGCAAAGTCACGACCTTGATAGACTTCGAAAAGTCACATTTTTCACATGGTATGGGTGCAAAGACATTTGTCATGCCGAAGTGTTGCGGAATGTGGAGGAGCACATATAAAACAATATATTTATTTATTTATTTATTTATATAATAGAATGCTTGTGATGGCGTACACGCGGAAAGGCAGGCTCAACATTAGAAGCGGCTCTGAAAACACATCCACTCGACTAGGTCAATGATTCCGTAAATATGTTATTTGAATTTTAATGCTAAATATCAAGTCTCTTGTAATTCTTTAAAAAATATCTAAAATATTCAAAACTTCATATTAAAAATTTCAAATTTCACATTAAAAATATAGTTTTTTTATGTGAATTTTATATTTACTTCAAAGTGTATAAAATTTGTATACTATAAAATTGTAAATATTATTTTGCTTATAACATATTATATATATTTGAGATTGTGATATATAATATAAGTTTTAATTATAGAGTTTTTAATTATAGGACTTTGTTAAAAATCTCTACTATTGAAAGATAAGCATACCCCTAAAATGTTTTTAAAGATATTATGACAAGAGTGGGGCTACTCTGCCTCTCTACTCTTACCGTTGGGCGTACCGCTTTTGTTTTTCTTTTTCTTTTTTTTTTCACATTTTTTAAATACATTTAAAGATGTTTTAAAAATAAAAAAATATATCAATATATTTAAAATTACTTTCTTAATCACTAAGTAAAAAAATAAAATAAAAATTGACCAACAGTCAACTTAGACGATAAGAGTGGGGCAACAGAATAGTGTTTCTCTTATGATAATTAGCATTTTGCACGTACCTGTTTTTCAACGTAACCTTCAATTTAGAGCTTTTTATATAAAGTGAGTTTTCCTGTTATTTTTGGATGTTTAAAGTATTTTTTATAAAAATTATCAAGAAAAATATCATTTATGATCATCTTATCATCCTTAGATATAGATTCAAATAATTGTTAAACAAGTGAAACATAACAAATATTTTTTTTAACTATTTTTTTAACAAATAGTTTCCACATCATGAGATAATGAATATTACTGCTCATTCACCAATTATACTATTTTTTCTTTAAAAGAACTTATAATCTGTTAAATTATTTTTTAAAATTCCAAACTCAAAATCAAAAGGGCAGCCTATTTGAGATTACTATAGGTCATAGAGCTTTGAATGATAGAGCTTTTGTAAAATTTAATCACTACTGCTACGGACAGTCGAGAGATGCAAGCGGGAGGGAGTCGCCGCCACGTAAGCCTGCCACATTAAAAAAAAAAAAGGAAAAAAAGAAAGAAAGAGATAGAAATGAAAATATAGTAGTGCAGCGAAAAATTAAAATGCGAAACAGCGATGAAAACGGTGAACGAGCTCTTCGAACTGGAAGGGGTGATCTTCGTGGGTGACACTCTTCGTCTTCAAGAGAGCATTTTGGTCTTCGTGGCTCTCGTCTGCGTGGGTTCTGGTTTCGTGGGTGGTCTTCGTCTTCGTGTGGGTCTGGTCTTCACCTTCGTGGATAGATGAGTTGCTGGGAGTAGAGCTCTTCGTAGATCTGTGGGTAAGAGCTTCGTGTGGGTCGTCTTCGTGGGAGCTTCATCAGACATTGGTAGCTTCATCACATTTTCTTCTTTGATTAAGATTTTTGCTGTTCTTTGTAGTTACTGAACTTGAAGCAGGCTAAATGTAAGATTTTTGTTGTTCTTTGCTTGCAAGGAAAATATACAAAAAAAAAAAAAAAATGCAGGACATTTTCTAAATCACATTTTCTTCTTTGATTAAGATTTTTGTTGTTCTTTATGGCTACTGAACTTGAAGCAAGCTAAATGTAAGATTTTTGCTGTTATTTGCTTCTGAGGAAAATATATAAAAAGTGAAAAAAAAATGCAGGACATGGGATAAAATCATATTTCAGTCTTTGATACAGATTTTTGCTATTCTTTGTGGTTACTGAACTTCAAGCAAGCTCAATGTAAGATTTTTGCTGTGAGGAAAATATACAAAAAGTAAACAAAAATGCAGGACATGGGATACTTATAAAAAATAAATAAATGCAAGACATGGGATAAAATCACATTTTTTTCTTTGATATAGATTTTTGTTGTTCTTTGTGGTTACTGAACTTCAAGCAAGCTAAATGTCAGATTTTTGTTGTTCTTTGCTTGTGAGTAAAATATACAAAAAGATTAAAAAAAAATGTAGGGCCTTTTCTAAATCACGTTTTCTAAATCACATTTTCTTTAGCATGTAGTTTAAGACAAATGGGGTTTAAGACAGTATCATTTAGGATCTAGTTTAAGACAATATATCTTGGCATTTTGGCAAAGGTCACCAGATTCGCATGGTGAATGTAATCAGCAGGCAAAATTGGAGCAAAAGAGCAGTTTTGTAGCATCCTATAAAAATAATTAATTGAAAAAAATTCAAAAAATAATGTAAGAGTTGCTGTGTTTTGGTTAAATATTTAGGATGAGCAAATTATTGAATAACAACTTGTTTTGCAATGATTGAACAACTGTTCTTATCGATATTAATTTTTTGGTGGGTTTATTTAACAACTGTTGTTATCGATGTTAATTTTTTGGTGGGTTTATTGAACAACTTCTCTTGTACAGGGCATGGGAAAAGGGGAAGAACACCATATAGGGAAACTGAAGCACCATGTACCTCCTCTAGAGTTGATGAAGAAAGTAAAGAGGATAGACCATGATGGATTTGTTTTTAATTTTGAATTTTCAGGATGGATTTGTGTTGAGTTTTAAACATTTCAGGATGGATTTGTGTTGAATTTTAAAGAATTTGGATTGAATGTATTTGATGTACTTCTTGTTGGATTGATGGCTTTGTGTTGAAGAGTACTTTTAGAATTGAATGTATTTTGTGTTGAATTTTCAGGATGGATTTGTGTTGAATTTTAAAAATTTAAGATTGAATGTATTGGTGTACAATGCTC
The DNA here is from genome assembly GCA_003123785.1 of Pterocarya stenoptera. NCBI lineage: Eukaryota > Viridiplantae > Streptophyta > Magnoliopsida > Fagales > Juglandaceae > Pterocarya > Pterocarya stenoptera. Next base: position 180,851 of record QEOT01002568.1, read on the forward strand.
TTGGATTTGTGTATTGGCACTAGCAGGCATGTGTTGTATTATTCAGGATGGTATGGGCACAATCGGATACTTGGATGCAACTTTTATGTATGGAAATTATTGATGTATGCAAGTTCTGGTATGGTATGCAATTTTTGGTATGGTATGGTATGGTATGGTATGGCAATTTCTGGTATGGTATGAAAATTATACTGGGCAGTGAGGATGTTTTTTATCATTGCATTATTGAGGATGCCATGGAAAATATACTCAATCCAATCCATTATCACAACCGGTGCAAATTTCAAATTCCGAATACTTAGATTGAATGTCGACATTCACAGTTTTTTTCCCAACAATTTTGCTATTAAATGTCAACATTTGCAAATTGCCAGTGGTCAAACTTCCTTCATTTCAACATATAAAAAGGGTAGAATATCAACTTGAATTATATCAAATTGGAAAACCAAGTTTATACAAAACTGCCAGTGGTTAAACTTGAACCAACATATATTGGAAAACCAACATCTTCCAAAACTGTCACTACTCAAACTTGAACCAACATATTACAAAACTGCCAGAGACCAAAATACATCAAATTGGAAAACCAACATTGCATTAAATTCCTGGTTCTAACTAGAGCTCAATAATTTAATTCCAAAACCTTCCACTGCTGCTGAATATCCAGCGTGCAGAACCAACAGTCTATTCAAGTACCTACAACACAGGAAAAGATCAGATAAGGAATTCATATAATTCCAGTTATATGCAAGCATCTTCATTGGTACCTTCACTAGTACTTCTCAATGGAAGACATGCAAAAAAGAAAAAAGAATTGCATTTCCTGCAAAATAAAGTAGATCATTCAGGTAATGCAACCGAACAATTCCCCCATGCCACTTAGTAATCTCAAAAATGGGGCTAAGGATTTTCTTCATTGCATGTAAAATAAACCTGACATTACAACAACCACAAATTGAGTAAGCCCACTGAAACCAACTCTTACACTAACAAGTCTAACAGAGACACTTTGAAACAATACCTAACCCGGTAAATCTTAATTATACTTCTCAATGATAATTCATTCTTGCAGAAGATATCAACATTTTGTAGAATAAATTGGTAAATAAATGAACATGTTTATCCGAGATTGTAATCCATCATTATAATCCTAATAACACATACAATTCGTTGCACATACATGTATATATGTATGTATAATACCAAAATCTCCACTAATTTAACTCCAAATACATCCCAATTCAACATATATAACATAGGTCCAAAATCCCTTCCAATTAGAAACCCTAATTTCAAAATGAGGACCTTTGGCCCTATCAATTACAACAAATAATCTGAAACTTTGAGCCCGTCTTCAAGCCATTTTAACAAAAAAAAAATGAAGTAAATTCATGGGCCGAAGCATTTAAACCAAGAAACCAAGGAAAACTAAAGAGCTTTACCCTAATTCCCAATGGATGCCAAGCCTTTGATTTTCCAGTAAGGCATGCGGAACTAAGTTTTTGTTAGCTGCTAGCTGTATGTGAGGTCCGGCCAAACAAGTGAGAGAAAAAATCGAAAGATCGAGTTGCCCTCAAAACTAACGGTAGTGTGGATGAGTGGGGACGTTTCTACCTTTACTTGACGGAGGAAGAGCAAAGAAAGGTGATACGGAATAGTGACGCTCTGTGGTAGCGAGGAGAGGGGTGATTTTCCGATCAGGGAGTAGAAGGGAAGTGAATGAGATCGGGCGAAGAAGCGAAGCAGACACAGAGAGAGAGAGAGAGAAGAAACAAAGAAGATGCTAGTCTAGATCTCTCGCTAATTCTCAATGCCCAATGACAATTTTACGAAACGGTACGTTTTATTTTTACTTCCACATTAGCAGCCGTTTGCAAGCCGCTTGCATGAGGCGCTTGCACTCAGCATTTTTTAAATTTAATTATAAAGTTCTACAATTCCAAAAAGGTTTTTTTTTATTGTTCAGTAAATTTACATCCGATATTTTTTAAAAAGAAATAATATTTGTAATTATAAAATATGCAAGCGTTGTGTATTTTTTTAAAAAAAATTAAATAAATATAAGATCAATAAAAAATTAATTTTTTAATAATAAATCTCATTTTAAAAAATAATAAGAATGATGCGCTCGCACAACCCTTACTGTACCTAGGTACTTTTTAGCATTCACTAGAGGTACTTTTTAATGAATTAGAACATTTACAACTATTTTTCATTGAGGAATCAATAAGATTACTTCACATGTCTAGCTTAATTTAATTTATTTATTTTCTTTTTTATCTTAAACTCAAACAACCTATAAATTAACTAAACTAATATTAGCAAATAAAATTCTTAAAAATAAAGATAGATACTTAGAGTAAATCTTCTAATATTTAAATATTAAATACTCAAAATTCATAACAATAATGATAATAATAATAATAATAATAAATAGGATCCTGCTAGCGGGCCGCTTAGTGTTTACTGCTGGGCATACCGCTAGTTCAAAATTTTTTGTTTCTTTATTTTGTTTTAAATATTTTTTTAGTATTCTTAATTATTAAGAAAAAATAAAAAATATACAATTTTATTAATAATCACTTCTTTAATTATTAAATAAAAATAAAATTATAAATGACGTGTCTCACTTGCTATCTACAACCGTTCACCTACGTGATAACAAGAAGTTCTGGCGTGATATGCCTTGGAAAACTCCGATGCTTTAGTCATTAAATGCCACAAACAATTTAGAATTCAAAAAAGAGAGATCGCTCCCCTACTATCGAGGGTTACCTAGTATATATAGAGTCCGACGTGATGCTTATATGGTATAGATTTTATCGGTGTAGATCATAACTGAACTGATCACGTATCTATATGAAATTTCTATCTTTCCGTAAAAGGTGGCGCATGGAGTGTATGACTTTGTTGGGCCTTAGACTCTCTAGTTCCCTTCGGTTAACCAGGAGCCTTTTATATTGAGCTCCCTTCATATTTGAGATTTTAACTTAGAATAGGCCCTCAACTAAATAGGCCCTCGAACTATCCTGGTAATTCTCTTCGCCCAATGATGTAGGGAATTCATGTTGATAAATCTTGTTGCCTCATAAGTGTCGTAAACCTCGTTATGGGCCTTACCTTTTTCTTTTTGCCTCCAACCCTAACATTTTTAATGACTTACCACGAGCTTGGGTATGCATAAGGTGTATGGCGCATAGGAAAGCAAATGGTTGTTTGGGACAGGCCCAGCCCATTTATGAACTATTGAGTTCCTGCTGGTCTTTCATATTCATCTTCTTGCTCCGTTTCACTTTTCCAAAAATCGAGGAGCCCCTATGGTTTCCTGCTGCGTGGCGAAAAGGAAGGGGGTTTTCGTATGACGGTTACTCTTTAGCTTTAGTGTCAGGCCATGATGTCCACGATTACTGGCGTTCCATATTCGTCTGCTTTTAAATACCCCTTATCTATTTTCTTCATTCTTATTTTTGCTCATTCTCCTCCTTGTGCCTCTCTTGCCCGTGCTTCCTTTCTTGTTCCTATTTCTTGACCATCATGTCTTCTTTGTCTTCTTGCATATCTTCCCTTCCAGTTTCAATGGCTGAAAAGGTGATACCTCTATACAACCTTTCGATGTCCCGGAGGGTACGACCTTCGACGGGCATGGGTGGTGTTCAACCCTCCGAGAGAAGCATCTTCCCTCGATTCGAGAGGAATATCGCATCCCTAAGGAGGCGGTGATGGAAGTTCCCCCATCAGGGTGTTGCGATGATGAGAGTTTCGCAGGTAAGGTTACTTTAACCACGTCCTTGATGACCCATGATTGAGACTTCTCTTCTGTCGCCCCCTTCGCGACATCTTGGATTTACTCAATATAGCTCTCGCTCAGCTCCATCTTTTTGCACCGAGGGCTTATCTCTGTGCCTGCATTGTCTTCCGTAGTGTCTTGGAGCCTCTCGGGGATGTTTACCCCAACTTGACCGCCTGAGAGTTTTTGACTTTTTACCATGTGAAATCTGCTACCAAGGGCAATGTTGCCAGCTTTCACAAGAAGGATAAAGGGCAAGCTTTGGCCTGATTTAAAGTCGGTATTGTAATGCCAAAGCTTAGAACACTAAGTTTTTCTTTATTTCTAGCTTGGGCTGGGACCTTTCCGCCAAAAAGTTCTTTTTCGAGATTTTCTAGTTAGGGCGATCTGGCGCCCCCTTTCTGACGAGAAGAGTCTGTGGGCAACCATGCGGCCTTTGTCACGCTGTGAATTGTCCCAAATTGAGATTGTTCACTCTTGGGTTGTGGCCCACCCTGAAGATCTGTGGATTGATTTTTTGTTGATGCCCGATTATATTGACCGATTTTTATGTCCCCCAACCGCTCCCATGTTCAGGGGAGTTGGTTCATGATTTCAGATGTAATCCCTGCTCTTTTATGAAAACCTTTTGAGAAAAATAAAGAGGATAATCATTCTGAGCAAGGAAAGAAAGAGAAGAAGAAGAAGAAGAAGAAGAAGAAAAGATCTAAGAAGAAAGGAGGTGAGGAGAAGGGGGAGGTTAGGAGTAAGCAAAAGAATGATTATAAGAGTCAAAGAAAGAGAGCTCGCTCTGAAAGTTCTCCTCCTTCATCACCTCCACAAAAGAAGACCTTGGCGCCCACGGAGGGTGCCAGGGCCCAAACGCCCACATCGCCAGAAGCTTTGGCACCTTTGGAGGGCACCCCGATTCAGATGCCTATGCGGTAGTTAGAGGAAACTGATGTACCTTTAAGGGGCGGTTAGGCTCAACCACCCACCTTGCTAGTTACTGCTGCGCTTCCATCACCTTGCGGCTCCTCTGTGACGCCACGCTCTTTTGGCCTATGAGATGCTGAAAGTTTGGCCAGCACAACCCTATTTGATTTGGTGGCCACCTTCCAGGTGGAGCCCCCCTGTCGGCATGCCCACTGGCTACCACCTCTATATCGGAATTCCCAACGGTTGAAGGTCGAGTGAGGGGGGCGAGTTGGATGCTGAGGTTGTGGCCACCCTTAAGTTGGATGTCGTTACGGGCGCAGGAGTTCATGAAAACTTGGGCGGCAGGGATGCTGAGCGGGTCGGCGCCGTTGGGCATACGTCCTCTTGCCGTGAGGACGCCTACGTCGAGGTGGAAACCACACAACCTGCCCCAGGGACCCCGTNAGCATGCCCACTGGCTACCACCTCTATATCTGAATTCCCAACGGTTGAAGGTCGAGTGAGGGGGGCGAGTTGGATGCTGAGGTTGTGGCCACCCTTAAGTTGGATGTCGTTACGGGCGCAGGAGTTCATGAAAACTTGGGCGGCAGGGATGCTGAGCGGGTCGGCGCCGTTGGGCATACGTCCTCTTGCCGTGAGGACGCCTACGTCGAGGTGGAAACCACACAACCTGCCCCAGGGACCCCGTCAGCCACTGTCTCTAGGGGAAGTACCCCTTCGTTGGTTGGTAGCAGCAAATACCTCTCGTTTCCCCCCTCTGTATCCCATCCTTTTGGGGGAGGGGGACACCGACTCCCTTCATGAAGAGGAATGGGACAATTTTTTGCGAGAAGATACTCATTTGATCAAGGCTGACTTGGCCTACACCAAATCCCCCCTTCCAACTATATGCCTCGGGAGTCCTCCAGGGGGGGCAGACTTGAACCTGAGGCTTGCAGAAGCTCCCTTTACCTCCACCAATGCCCCAACTGAAGCCATTGCTCAGATGGCAAACCACTAGAAAGATTGGTTTTCCAAAGCACCATGTGACTTGTTTCTTTTTTGTTGTTCCTTACTTAGGTTGTTTCACTTTCTTTCGTAATGTATTAATGATCTGATGGCGTGGATCGTGGCGAATCGCGCCCGCCTAGAGGAGGAGGTCAAGGAGTGACGGAAGTTGTGCCATGTCACCAAGCATGTTTTTAAGAAGTGGCAGGAGGATATGGCTGAGCTGGACGCCCTGTTGGAGCAGAAGAATGAGCTTGTAATACTGTTAGAGCAATCGGAGGATTACTCTCATTCGTGGTAAGGCAACTTGGAAGTTCGCGAGGAAGAAATCCTTCAGCTCCGTGAAACTGCTCGCCTTACTCAAGAGGCGAAAGTTAAGGATGACTTTGCCTTGAAGCTCCCTCAGTCCGAAAGGGACTCCACGAGGTCTCAACTTTCTGAGGCTCAGAAGGGCTTTGAAGTTGAGTTGACTCACCTTAACTCTGAGCTTCTTGCCCTCAGCCAGGATTTAGACTTCGCTTGTGAAGAGCTGACCTGCTCACAGAAGCAAGGTCAAGAGCTAACTCAGCAGTTGGCGACCTCTCTAGAGAAAACCTGCCTTACTACCCTTACTCTCTCTAAGGTGCAGAGGGCTTTTGCGAAGCTCTAAGAATGCCATTAAAAGTATAAAGACGACCATAGGAATGCGGACGAGGACCTTAGGAAGGTGAGTTTGGTTGTTGTTGCTAGGGACCAGCAGCTGGCCTAGAAGAAAAACAAGCTTGTTACTGCCTAGGCTGAGATTGAATGCATGCACAGTCAATTGGCCTAGGTTCCTGCTACTAGGGATCACACCTTTGCTTATGGCTATGGCGCTGGCATCCTAAAGCTCAAGTCCCGCCTTATGATCGACCCCGCTATGGACCTTGCAGTGTTAGACCGAGGCTTATTCCTTCCTAAAGAGAACAATTGCCGTCAGGCTGATACGTTTGGGCGGGATGAGATGCCTAACGCTTTTATAAGCGTACCACCATTGCCGCCGCCTGATGATGCTCCTTAGCCTCTTGGCCCCTTTATTTTCCCTTGGAATTTTTGTATTTTTTCTCTTGCTGTATTTTCTTTTTTGTAAATAAAGGACTTTGTTTTGTTCCAAAATTTGTAGTGGTGCATATCTGTTAAGTTCCTTACTATATGCCTTTTGTTTTGAGCGTTCTACTTCATTTGGGTTGCTTGCTCCTTTGTCTTTGGTCTTGTAAACTACTGGAGTACTTGGGAGGGGTGGCGTGGTTTGATGACCTTCGCGCTCTTTTACAAGCACCACAAGTTGCTAAAGCTTGCTTTTGGTGTTTAGGGGTGGCGTGGTCTGATGACCTCTACGCCTTTTTTACACAGCACCAAAAGCTGCTAAGGCTTACTTTTGATGTTCAGGGGTAGCGTGGTCTAATGATCTCCGCGCCCATTTTACACGACACCACAAGTTGCTAAAGCTTACTTTTAATGTTTAGGGGTGGCGTGTCTGATGACCTCCGCACCCTTTTTACACAGCACCACAAGCTGATAAGGCTTACTTTTGATGTTTAGAGGTGGCGTAGTCTGATGACCTTCGCGCCCTTTTTACACGGCACCAGAAGCTACTAAGGCTTACTTTTGGCATTTATGGGTGGCGTGGTCTGATGACCTCCGCGTCTTTTTTACACGACACCACAAGCTACTAAGGTTTGCTTTTGGTGTTTAGGGGTGGCGTGGTCTGATGACCTCCATGCCCTTTTTACACGACACCACAATTTGCTAATGCTTGCTTTTGATGTTTAGGGGTGGCATGGTTTGATGATCTCCGTGCCCTTTTTACATGGCACCACAAGCTGCTAAGGCTTGCTTTTGGTGTTTAAGGGTAGCGTGGTCTGATGACCAACGCACCCTTTTTACATGGCATCACAAGTTGCTAAGACTTGCTTTTGGTGTCTGCCCTAGTTACGCTTATCTTTTATTGAGAATTTACTAACAAAAGAAAACACGACAAGTCGTAAGTAGCGACAGGGTAAGCAAATACTCCCGCAATCATGAATATTTGGTGTTTAGGAGTGGCGTGGTCTAATGACCTCCGCTCCCTTTTTACACAGCACCACAATCTGCTAAGGTTTGCTTTTGGTGTTTAAGGGTGGCGTGGTCTGATGATCTTCGTGCCCTTTTTACATGGCACCACAAGCTGCTAAGGCTTGCTTTTGGTGTTTAGGGGTAGCGTGGTCTGATGATTTCCACACCCTTTTTATATGGCACCACAAGTTGCTAAGACTTACTTTTGGTGTCCACCCTGGTTGCACTTATCTTTTACTGAGGATTTACTAACAAAAGAAAACATAATAAGTTGTGAGTAGTAACAGTATAAGCAAATACTCTCGCAATCATGAATATAAATGTAATAATGTGGACATGAAAGAAATGAAATTAACAGAAATGGAAATACTATAAATGCTACTGATAAAATTTCTTTAAGTGCTCTGTGTTCCATGGATGTGGCAGTTCCTTACCTTGGCTGCTTTTCAGTCAATATGACCTAGGCCTGTTTTTGGCTACAACTAGGTAAAGCCCTTCTCATCAGGGCCCATTTTTCCTTTGCCTTGGGTAGTCACTCCGCTTTTTTTTTAAGACCAAGTCTCTTACTTTAAAGGTCATGGGTCTTACTCTCTTGTTGAAGTACTGCTTGGTTTTAGCTTTTTCTTGCAACATTCTAGCTTCCGCTATTTCCCTTTCTTCCTCTAATAAATCGAGGTACTCCTCCATCTTCTTATCGTTTTAGGCGGCCAAGAAACAACTCTTTCTGTAGCTTGGGAGCTTTACTTCGATTGGGGCTACCGCTTCACAACCATACACCAACGTGAATGGGGAGTCCCCTGTTAAAGTTTTTGTCGATATTATGTACACCCAAAGCACCTCGGGTAGCTCCTCCGCCCATTCTCCCTTTTTCTACGTGACCCTTTTTTTTAGGATTGAGAGTAATGCATTGTTTGTTGCTTCTATTTGACCGTTCGTTTAGGGGTAGCCTGGTGAGGAGTACTTCACCTTAATCTTCAACTCTGCACACCATTCTCCGAAATGGTCGGAGTCAAACTGATGCCCATTGTCTGTCACTATGCTTTGAGGGATCTCGAACCTACAAACGATGTTTTTCCATAGGAACTTTGTCACGGTCTTACTTGTTATGGATGCCAGCGATTTTGCTTCCGCCCATTTTGTGAAGTAATCCACAGCTACAATCATAAATTTTACCCTGCTTCTTCCTGGCGGGAAAGGTCCAACTAGGTTCACACCCCATTGGGCAAAAAGCCAGGGCGCGGTCATGGACATTAACTCCTCTAGAGGGGCTGTGGTACTGGGGCATACGCTTGGCATTTAGTACACCTTTTACTGAATTCTCGAGCATCCCTCAATGCGTTAGGCCAGCAGTATCCTACTCTTACCGCCTTTCTTGCCAAAGTTCTTCCATCTGAATGGTTTCTACATATTCCTTCATGTATTTCTGTCAAGATGTATTGTGCCTCTTTTGTGGAAATGCATCGTAATAGTGGGGCGAAGAAGCCCCTTTTATAAAGCACTCTATCAATGAGCAGGAGCCTTGCTGCCTTCCTTCTTACCCTCCTTGCCTCCTCCTTTGTTTCTGGTAGCTTACCTTCATCCAAGTACTTAACCACCTCGCTTGCCCATTCTAGGATGCTGGAACCTAGGATGCCCACTTCTGCCCCAATGGCTAGGACCTCGATGACTCTTCATTTAACTTGCCATGGGAGTGGTGTCTCTTCCATTCCTAACGGTGTTCGTGCCAACCTGTCGGCCACTTCGTTGTCTGCCCTTGGTATCTGTGTTATATTGAAATACCAGAGGAGGTCGCGTGCTTCCCAGACCCGCTTTAAATATTTTTTCAAATTTTCTCCCTTTGTTGTGTGTAGGCCTAAAACCTGATTTACCACTATCTATGAGTCTGACCTGGCCTTTATCTCTATTGCCCCTACCTTGGTGGCTATAGAGAGTCTTGCCACGAGTATTTCATATTTGACTTCATTGTTTGTTATTTTGAAAGCTAGTGTTGCCATGTAGTATTGCTCTTGGCCGTTGGAGTTCACCAAATGTATTCCCAGGCCTCCACCCGCCCGACAGGATGAGCCATCTATGTAAAGTACCCATGGCTTTTCCACTGGGGAGGCTACGTCTTCTTGGGGGAAACCTGAGAACTTTGCCACGAAATCTACCAGTGCTTGTCCGTTAACTGCCTTTCTTGGCACGTATTCTAAGTCAAACTCATTTAGTTCCATCGACCATCCTATCAATCTCCCCTTGCTGTTTGGTTTCCTTAAGGTTTTTGCTAATGGGGCTTCCGTAAGCACCCTTATTGTGTGGGCTTGAAAGTATGGGCGTAGTTTCCTGGCCGCCGTTATCAGGGCAAAGGCTAGCATCTCAATCTGAAGGTACCTTACTTCTACTCCTTTGCGAGCCCGACTTAAGTAGTACACTGAATGTTGGGCAGTCCCCTCTTTTTTCACTAAGATAGTGGACACTGCATATGGGGAAACTGTCCAGTACGCACAAAGCACATCACCTTTCTTTGGCTGCCTTAGAAGTGGCGGACTGGCTAGGTGTTGTTTCAACTTTTTGAAAGCCTTATCACACTCTTCATTCTAGGGATACACCTTGCGTAGTACCCTGAAAAAGGGGAGACATTTGTCTGTCGACTGGGATATGAAGCTACCTAGGGTGGCTACTCTGCCTGCTAGCCGCTGGGTTTCATTCAGATTTCTTGGTGGTTTTATGTTGAGTATAGCTGCTATTTTCTTTGGATAAGTCTCGATTTCTCTTTCAGACACGATGAACCCCAAGAATTTTCCCGACTCGACCCCAAAAGTGCATTTTGCAAGGTTCAAACTCATCTTGTAATGGCGTAAAATTCCGAATGCCACTCGCAAGTTGTCAAGGTGCTGGGCGGGCTCCTTACTTTTTATTAACAAGTCATCCACGTAAAACTCTATAGATTTTTCAATCTGTTCTTTAAATATCAGATTGACCAGCATTTGGTAGGTTGCTCCTACATTTTTCAATTCGAATGGCATAACCGGGTAGCAATACAGCCCACGATTTGTTATGAATGAAGTTTTCTCCTCAGCTGGAGTGTGCATCTGTATTTGATTGTACTCTGAGTAAGCATCCTTGAAGCTCAACATACGGTACATGGCCATTGTATCCACAATAATGTTGATGCGTGGCAAAGAGAAACTGTCTTTTGGGCAAACTTTATTCAAATTAGTAAAGTCTAAGCATATTCTCCATTTTCCATTCGCCTTTTTTACCATGACCACATTGGATAGCCATTTTGGATAACAAGCTTCCTTGATGAAACCAGAGGCGAGCAAACTCTCTACCTCCTCATTAATGGTAGCATACTTCTCTACGTTGAATGACCTTTTTTTTTTGAGTACTGCCTTATACGCGGGGTCCACACCCAAGCGGTGTTCAATGATGTTGTTATTTATGCCAGGCATTTCCTCATGGCTCCATGCAAAGACATCCTTAGGTTCGATCAACAACTGCTTTAGGGCTTCTTTGTTCGCCAGCAGGACATGAGTCCCGATGAGTGTAATGGTCCTAGGGCGGTCTAGGTGTAACGTCACGAGCTCCAATGGTTCGTTGACTTCAACATGTTGCTGATTTTGCTCTTCCCTTACTTCCACATCCTCCTCTAAGGCCATGGCCAAAGATGGAGGAAGATGGGGTGTCGGTGTCTCATTCTACTCTGTTATAACACAAACCTCGTCTCGGTCCTTTTTTAATTTCTACACATAGCACTCTCGCACTAAAGCTTGCTCGTCTTATGACTCTCCCATCCTGTTATTGGTTGGAAACTTCATCTCGAGGTGGTATATGAATGTCACCGCCCTGAGATGGTTTGAGTGTTGGTTTCTCCAGTATGGCATTGTAAGAAAAATGAGCTTTTACTATCAAGCAATCGGTCATGGTGGTCATCGTTCGTGCTCTAGACCCAGCGGTCATCGAAAGGGTGATAGTTCCAACAGGCTGGATCATGTTTCCAGAGAAGCCTTTCAATGGTGTCGGGGAGGGCCTTAGTCTACTGGCCTCAATACCCATTTTGACAAACGCCTCCCAAAATAGTATATCAGCCGAACTTCCATTGTCAATTAGTACCCGCCTGGTCCTATAGTTGGCTATCACAAGGGTGATTACCAAAGCATCATCGTGCGGGTACAGTACTCCTTCACGATCCGCTTCCCCAAAAGAGATTACCATCTGATCACCACCAAGCTTTTGTTGCTTGGGAGCTCGATCTGCTACATATACCTCTTCATATCTCATCTTTCGTGCATACGCATTCCAGCTAGATGTGGACACTTCGCCTCCTGCAAACCCCTTGCTATTGTCCAAATTTCTCCTATGAACGCCTTGTTCCTGTCACCTCGTGTGGGCGCCTTGTTCCCATCTTTTTGGTGGCCACTCGCTCGGCACCGTTGCTCAAGACTACTACTCCTTCTAGTTTCTTGTCTAGTTTTCTGGTGCCTTATGGGTTTTGAATGTTCTGCAATCATCCATTCTAATTCCCCGTTCTTGCTAGCTCAGTTACTCTCTTCTTCATAGTCGTGTAGTCTTCGGTCCAGTGGGACCCGGTCTGGTGGTATTTGTAGTAGCAATCACCTATCTTGGGCTGACGTCGTTCCTCCCTATCTTTCTTGTCCTCCCGCACTTTCAAATTGTTATGTATCAGCCTAGGATTGTAATATGGTCACTTTTCTTGCCTCTTCTCCTGTCAACTTGCACCAACTTTCCTGTCAACCTACCCGCTTCTTCGTTCGACCTTGCCGTTCATCTTTTGAGGATTCACCAAGGCTTGTAGAGTATTTTCAGCATTAATGAAGTCGTCTGCTCTATCCATGAAATCCTTGAGGGAGGAATGAGTCTTTCTGGCCAGTTCTGCCGTAAAGGGACTTTGTGGCCATATCCCTCCTAGGAGGGCGGCGATGGTGATCTTTTCATCCTGGTCATCTATTGTTAAACGTTTTTTGTTGAAGTGAGTAAGGTAGGTCTTCAAGTCTTAGATTATGTTTGGGAGGTGAGATGAGAATTTTGTGTTTTGTTTTAAAGTTTAAAATATTATTTTTTAGTTTGAAGATTTGAAAAAGTTAAATTGAAATTTGAAAAAGTTGTATTGGGATTTGAAAAAATTGAATTGTTTATTATATTTTATATAAGAATTTGAAAAAATTGTAATGATAAGATGAGATGAGATGAGAATTTTGAATAAGATTAAAGATCCAAACATAATCTTAATCTTCTCTCTGCTTGACTGTTAGCAGGTAAAAGGATGGGTGTCGATGCCTCCTATTGGGAATAAACTGGGTTAGGGATTGTTTAGCTAACTTTTCGAAACTATCTATTGACCTTGGCTTGAGGGTCCTGAACCATCCTCTTGTTGTTCCCTTTAAGGTCAAAGGGAAAACCCGGCATGTGATCTCACCTGGAAACCCGTGGAGCGTGATGTGGGTTTTGAAGTTCTCTAGATGGTCTACTGGATCCTTGGACCATCATACATGTTTACCTCAGATACCTTGAACTTTGGTGGGAGGGGCACATCCATAATTCGTTCGCTATACGATAGATCTGTTTGGTTTAGCAAGCACTCCACCGAGGAAGATCCCCCTATCCTCTTCGCCATCTCTTCATATTTTTATGCTAGTTCTTTTAGCTCAGCATACATTTTCTTCTTTTCTGTTCGCCCCAAGTTCGACTCCATATTGCATGATTCCTCTCATTCGCCCTGCTCACTATGAGCAGATATGGTGGTATTGCTAGACTCGACATTCTTTTGCCGCAAGTTGTCGTTCTCCTTATTCAGGATCTCTATGACCTCCAACGCCTGCTTCAATCTTTCATCGACTGCTGTTAGTCGTGCCTCCACGGATGCATCCATCGCTCGGCTTGCTAAGGAATGGGTTACAGTTGGCATGCGAGAACCACACAAAGAGAAAGAGATCCCACAGATGGAGTCAATGTAAATGACTGTCTCGTTTGCTATTTGAAACCATTCACCTGCGTGATAACAAGAAGTTCTAGCGTGACACGCTTGGGAAAACTCCTATACTTAAGTCAATAAGGGCAGGTTTAGGGGTGAAGAATTCTAAAAAATTCTCATCTCATCTCAACTCATCATTACACATTTTTCAAATTCCCATAGAAAATATAATAAACAATTTAATTTCAAATGCCAATACAGCTTTTTCAAATCTTAATTTAACTTTTTCAAATCTCAAAATTAAAAAATAATATTTTAAACTTTAAAACAAAATACAAAATTTTCATCTCAACCCCTAAACCTCTCCTAAGTGCCACAAACAATTTAGAATTCAAAAGAGAGAGATCGATCCCCTACTATTGAGGATTACCTGGTATATATAGACTCTGACGTGATGCTTATCTGGTGCAGAGTTTATCGGTGTGGATCATAACTGAACTGATCAAGTATTTGCATGAAATTTCTATCTTTCTGTAAAAGGTGGCTCGTGGGGTGTATAACTTTGTTGGGCCTTAGACTATCTAATTTCCTTGGGTTAACCAGAAGCCTTTTATATTGGACTCTTTTTATATTTGAGCTTTTAACTTAGAATGGACTCTCAACTAAAATAGGCCCTCCAAAAATACATAAAGAATAAAATTGAGGGAGCAAAATCACGAAAGCATCTAACATTTCCGAAGAAATACTCAGAGACATCTCTCTTCTAATTGTAGACCAGAACTTTAAAATAAACTTTTTCCTGAATATGTAAATATTGATCCCTGCAAGAGCTGCATGTGAATGCCTATCCAATGTATCCATTACACTTTCCAAGGCTGGTAATATTTTTTTAATCGTCATAAACCTACCAGTCTTCTTCCTCTTCTCTAGACTGGCATTAATGTTCTTCTACGCACCAGAAAACGGGTGCTTGTTTTGATCAGTTCTCAATAGCTAATTGATATTTGGTCATATATCTATGATCTGGACAATGGTCAAACCTGTTGATTCCCGAAAGAACGTGACCGCGTCAATTTTGTATGGAGTCTTCATGCATGGCCAGCCACTTCTTTTGATTTGTTTTTGTTTTTGTTTTTCAATATCTATATCCTCATGATCTGTCATTAGAATGCATGCTAATCAAGCAGCTTCATCAATTTAATTGTCTACATGACTGTCACTGAGTTGAATCATACTCAGATGTACAATTTATCTCAAAAATCATATATTTTTAGGGAGTAATATTATATATAATTTTAGAGTATACAAGTTTCGCATCCTCATTAAAAAAAATAAGATCCAATATTAAAAAATAATTTTTTTATATATACCTCATATTCATCTATTTTTTTAATAAAAATACTCGAGACTTGCGTGGTAGGATTACATAAATCAATTTTTAGGAATCTAATCAAATATATACAATTCATCAATCAAGAAAAGAGTTGCCGTAACGCTTTAGTTTAGTTGGGGAAGCACTTAATTAGGAAAACTTCCACTTTATTTGGTCAAACTGGCATTATCTCTTTTCTCTTCTACGACAGTTTTTCAAAGTCAAAATCTAAACGTAAGCTATAGTTTAATTTTATACGCCACACCACGTAACCAACCGATTTTTTTTTTTCAAGATTCCCATTAGGGTCTTGTTGATCCCCACCACTGGACCCCACTAGGCTCTTCCACCCACAACCCCCTTCTTGGTCGCCAGCCTTTTCTTTAGAAACCCCACTAAGGTCTTGTTAGTCGCCTCTATCTGCCCCGTTAGCTTAGGGGATGTCCCGAAGATAAATACTTGGCCTTTATGCCCAGCTCGCTGCACCAGTTCCTATAGTGGTCATAATTGAATTGTCTTCCATTACCACGATAATGGCCCGGTGTACGCCGTATGGACACACCACGGCTTTCCATAGGAACCACACTGGTGGCAGTTATCATTGTGAAAGGATTCCTCCTCTACCCATTTTGTGAATTAATCCACTACCACTAAGATGAACTTTGCGTTGCCTTTTCCCCGAGGCATCGGCCCCACAATGTCCAACCCCCACTGCTCGAACAGCCAGGGGGAAGTGATGGATGTCATCTCCTGGGGTGAGCAATGTGAGATCGGCGCATGTACCTAGCACTTCTTGCGCCTCCATATGAATCCTTCTGTGTCTTTGAGGGCTCAGGGCCAATAGTAACCTGCTTTTAGCTTCTATCCTGCCAAGATCCTTCCACTTGAATAGTTCCCACAAACTCTTTCAGATATCTCCACTATGACATATTGGGCTTCTTCTGGGAAGATACACTTGAGAAGGGGGGAAGATACACTTGAGAAGTGGAAGATAAATCTCGTTTGTACAGCTTCCCATCCACCAAGACGAATCGGGCGACCTTGTTCTTCACTCTCCTTACTCTTCTAAGTTGGCAACTCTTTAGTGGGCAAGAACTGACTTATCTCATGACCCCATTCAGGTATGGTGTCTCCCACTTCTGCTATCACGGCTCCCATAGTCAGAACCTCCACCACCCTAATGACTGTCTTCCATGGTAGTTCTACATCATCAATACCCAAACTAGCTCGGGCTAGTCGGTCAGCCTTCTAGTTGTCTTTCCAAGGATTCATTGTAAAAAATTTGAAACCCAATTGCGCTCTTCCCATACTCGTTGTAGATAGAGCTGAAGCTTTTTGCTCTTTGCTACATAGTACCCTTTGGCCTAGTTCACCACCACTCTGGAATCTGCCTTTACTTTTAAGCCTGCTGCATCCAATGCCCTTACGATGGCAAGCCCTGCTAACAAAGCCTTATATTCTGCTTCGTTGTTCTAAGGATCGACTCGTACGTTTTCGTGCCCTCGTCGGGATACTATATATACCCCTACGGCTCCACCTTTTTGGCATGACAATTCATCGAAGTAGACATGCCACTGATGGCTTGGGGGGGGGGGACTTTCTCAAGAGGTCCTATCATCTCGGAAACAAAGTTGGTAGGGCTTGCCCCTTGACCACCATTTTAGGACACATAGTCGATATCTAACTCGCTTAACTCAATCGACTAGTTCACTAGACACCCGCACATGTTCGGGTGTTGCAGGACCTTTTTTAGCGGCACTTCTATCAAGACTGATTGGTTGTGCTTGAAAGTATGGCCATAGTCGATGTGTGGCCATAGTCGGTGTGCTTGAAAGTACGACCATATTCAGTGTGAACGCTAGAAATTCCATTGGTGGGTATCTCGAGTTTGCTTCCCTTAACACACTATTGACATAGCAGACATGCTTTTGCACGTTATCCTCCTCCCGAACCAATGTCGTTGAGACGAAAATAGCCGTCACTGACAGGTAGAGATACAATGTCTCTCTTGACACCGTTTGGCTTAAAAGGGGTGGGTTGGTGAGGAAGGGTGCACATTTGTCGGTCGATTGAGAAACGAACCGATCAAGCGCCACAATTCTTCCCGCAAGTCTTTGTACCTCATTGACGGTTCAAGGAGATTTCATGTTGATTACAACTCGAATCTTTTCTGGGTTAGCTTCGATGCCCCTTTCGGAGACCATGAACACAAGGAATTTCCCCGATCATACTCCGAAAGTGAATTTCGCAAGGTTGAGTTTCATATTGTACTTCTGAAGGACTGTGAAGGCTTCCTTTAAGTCATCGGTATGTCCGTCTAGATCCTTGTTTTTAACTAGTAGGTCGTCAACGTACATTTCCACATTGCGACCAATTTTCACTTTAAACATTTGGTTGACTAGTCTCTGGTAAGTGGCCTTGGTGCTTTTGAGGCGAAGGGCATCACTCGATAAGATTAGAGACCTCGGTTTGTGAAGAAAATGGACCTGATCTTCTCCTCGTCTTCTGAATTCATCTGAATTTGATTATACTCGGAGTAGGCAATGGGCATCCATGAAAGCATCTTGTGCCTAGCTGTTGAGTCGACGATCAGCGATGCGCGTTAAAGGGTAGTTGTCCTTTAGGCATGTCTTGTTAAGGTCAATAAAGTCTAAGCACATCCTCCATTTGCCATTTGTGTTTCACACTAGGACCACGTTGGAAAGCCATTCCGGGTAGTGGGCTTCTCAAATGAAACCCAGGGTTAGTAGTCGGTTGATTTCCTCTGCTATCACAGTGTATTTCTCCACATTGAAAGTCCATCTCTTTTGCTGGACTTTCCTCCATCAAGACTCACACTTAGGTGATGCTCAATTATGTTCCTATCAATCCGAGTCATGTCTGTGTGACACCAAGCAATTACGTCCTAATGCTCGACGAGGAGCCTTATTAACAAAGATCTCATTTCGCTACTCATCATTGTCCCTATTCTCACTTTTCTCTCTGAATGGATGACGTCTAGGGATACTAGTTCGAGGAGCTTGTTAGTTTCTCCTTGTGTAACACCCCGCCTAAAAAGCTCTTTAGACCTTTACCTTTAGTAACCTTAACCCTAGTTAATTAGGAGTTGAGCTATTCTAAAATAAAAATAATTTTGGAGCTTGATATTATTTATAGAATTTTTAGTGCTTATTTAATTTTGAGGATCAATGCAAAGAGGCCCATGAAGGAATGACACATGGCATATTGGATGGTTGTCACATTAATGAGTTAAAAAATTTGAGTTAAATATTTGATAGAATTGGAGAAGGCCCAAAGAGTGATTTACTAGAGGCCCAAGCTTCTTGGGCATAAAGGCTTACGAGAGACACTAAGGTATTAGGCCCAACTTATTAAGTATGAAGGATTAGAGAAGTAAGTCTGTTAGTGAATTTAGTGAAGCTTTTATTACCTTAGAGCATTCATGGGCCTAGTCCAAGAAGCCTTGAAACAAGCATTTAGGAATTCAATACTAGCTTTGGCCCAAGCATGAGGAAGGCATAAGGCATTTGGGCCAAGCTAGGTATAAATTTGACCCATGGTTCAATTAGGCCAAGTTAAATCTTTTCAAACCCATCTTAGTGGATCTTGAGGTTTCTTTTTTAATAGAAAAGATTTGGTGATAAGGCCCCTCTCATTCAAGCCCAAGAGCCATGAGCCATGCACGCACCCATTTGTCCCTTTTAAGCCCACTTGACCTAAAGCCATGTTTGAGTTTCTTTCACTATTCAACTTAAAAGCCCAATACACGATACTATTGGTTTCCTTAAGTCCAAATCATATCCTTAGTACCCAAATTAAATTTTGAAAATTGATTAAGACCATTAACCATCATACTTGAGGATAGTGTACTTTAAACCATGCTTTGAAACTTAACTAAAACTAAGATTAAGAACCAAGACTCCCTATTCATCCCACAAGACGGGATTAAATAGATGTCAAAACTCAAATCTGGAAACAAAATAAATGCGGCTACAATCTAGCCTAAAAATCAGGAAAATAATTTTTAAAAATAGATGTTAACATAAAAGGAAATTATCCCAATAATATTGAAATTATCTAAAATGGAAGATTCAATGATATGCAGAGTTCATGAGGATTTGGTTGCCAACAGAATGATTATAGAACTCGGATTTAGTGGTCAGCAGCAAATTGATCCTGGTCAAGATGAATTGTCACACCGAGTAGATGCCATGTGAGCTGAATATAACAATAGTAGAGGTCACAAAGATCACATGGCCCTCTCCTCGCCTACTGAGTGAAATAACTCCCAATCGGGATGAAATACTCCTTTCGCATTTTCTAGTTATTGCCCATGATGTGCATTTAGGTTGAACTTTTAAGTTGGTTGGTTATACTAGTCGGCCAATCTAACTAACCAGAACCTTGTTGCCAAGTCTTCCCGCCCAGAAGGTAAAATATATTGGCACCAGGTCTTCGTGCCCTGGTCGCAAATTTCTTCGCCTAGCAAGAGGTAAGCCTTCTCACCTTTGGGCGAAAAAAATATCTTTTCTACCCACGGGATAAGGCTCTTCGCCCAAATCTCATCGGCTCTCTTCAAATCTCGTTGCCTCCTATCGGTCTGGATCTATAGTCTTTTCTTTTGTACCAAAATATTCTCATTTTGCACTAAATCCAAGAAATAAATAAAAATATGTAGAAATAAAATAAAATCAATAGTATTGAAGGGAAAATGACACTTTTCATAAAAAAGTGATAAAAATTACATAAGAATAATACTTATCACCCCACGAACTGGCCACCACTGTAGGACCATTGTAGCCACAATAGGGAAGAAATCATGGTGGTTTCATGTCACTATTCCCCTTGCTCAGAAGGACACTAACTGTAGAAGGCAGCCTGGAAATTTTAGCAGGACACCTCCATATCATTATCTTATTTCGGGCTGTACCTTCATGATAACTTGGCAACCAACTCCCCACCCTCTACCACCAGAAGAAGTCTTCAAGAAGTGACCTTGCTCCTGCACAAATCAGCCATAATGATGGTTCAAAGGGATTAGTCAAGACAATGATCAAAATCTACCAAAGGAGAACCCGTTGAACCTGTCAGCCCCATTGGGTGGTTTTGATGATTTTTCTCCCCTCTCCTCTACCCCACGACTTGGCTAGCCCCCATAGGAGTAATGTAGCAACCATAGAAGTAAAATCATAGTGGTTTAGGGCACTATTTCATTCTTTCAAAGTGACACAAATTGATGGAAGAAAATCTAAAAAATTTAGATTCACACACTATCTTCCATCAAATCTCTTGGACCAAGCCAACATCCCCTCCCCTTTAGCTGCCTATAAAAGGCCTCTTCACCCCCTCATTTACTCAACACCTTAGCTCCAAGCTTCCTCTTGAGCCTTGAAGAGCACTTCCCTCTCTTAGAGATCAAAAGAGTGAAACTAAGTGAGTTCTTGCGTGTTCTTATATAAGGCCGTCTTGAGTACTTGGAAGGTCACGAAATTTATAAGTTTTCTTAATTTTGATCTTAGTTAGTATGTCAAGCTTTGTTTCCATGAGTTGGTATGAAGTTTGGGTGAGTTTTGAGAAGCTTATCATGCTTAAATCAAAACTGGATCATTTAAGGGATGATTTGATTAATTAAATATTTTTAAGTGGAAATTTAGTTATGGCATGTCTTAAGAATAATTTGATATGATTCATTATTGTATTAACATGATTATGGAAGATTTAAATTGTGGTTAGAAGCATGCCATGGTAGGTTTGAATCTATTTTATTTTGATCATCAAGTATGAATCGATTTGAATGAAGTAGAGATTAAGGATATTTTAGCCATGATTAAGTGTTGGGATGAACTCTATTATCCTAGAATTAGTCTTCATTATGTCATTAAAGATGTTGGTGATCATTTGTGATTAAAAAAAATCTCATATGCATGCATTTATAGGGACCAATAGTTGAAAATACACTTAGGTATCAACGAGAGTGCATGCCATGGGTTGGGACCATTTGGGCAAGTTTTACTTTGATTTTTGAAAATCCAAGGGTATAAATGGTTTTAGAATTCCAAAAATATGAAATCCATGAATTTTCATTAAATTTGGAATTCGTTTGCAATATGTGAAAATTTAAGGCCTTAACAGCAATTTTTGAGAGTCTATGGGTATTTTTGTAAATACTCATTTTTTAAGCCTTTGATTTTGGATTTCACCTATAGAAGTATTAATCCTAAATTAGTACACACTTGATTTATGTAGCTACGATATTATTTTTCAATTACTCTGGAAGTTTGTAAGTTGGCTTCTAACTTACATCTTGATAGATTATTTATGAATTATTGATAAATGTCTCATTCATGTTTCAATTATCATTTTGAGCATAAAATGTCATGTTACATGATACATTGAGTGTATATTTACGTGACAAGTGATATTTCTACCATTTTGACATAATGCACTTATAAATATCATTTTTACTTGAAAAGCTTGCTATATATATACACGTAATGAAATACATGTTTCAAACATACAAGAAAATGAATTTTTTCACCACCCCAAAAGCTAGGATGAGAAATTATCCTAGTGGAACTCTTCTGTCCACTCTAGAGTGAGTAAAAATGGAGTGGTAACTCCTAAGTTGATGAAAAATAATCAACGGGTTTTGAATGAGTTCTTTTTAAAGAATGCCGGAGTGACGTCATATGTTATGACACCTAATGCTGGTGAATATATACATTATGATGTTATGATGATGTTATGTTATATTACCAATGCATTGAGAACGATGTCTGTAGACAATGACGTATTATCAACATGAGTTGTGCTGCAGTCACCGGTAGGTGCTCATGGTACATATGGGAAACCATGTTGCTACCAAACGTATGTTAATGATGACTTTAATAAACGATAAAATGTTATGATTTTTGAAAGAAATGAAGTATGAAATTTTCTTTTTCAAAATGTCATGTTTTTAGCATGAGAAAGTGAAAACGTTCTTTGAAAGCGAAAGTGCATCAAGGTTTTTCTAAAAATGTCAAGGAATCTGGATGGGAGACACATGCACATTTTTCTGCGTTTCTTGCAATTCATATTTATCATTTTTCATACATAATTTATCTCTGTGCAAGTTGGTTGTTTAACTTACTGAGATTTTGAGTAAATTTCACCTCATGTGGGACCACTATCATTCCCCTTAGAATGATAGAAGTTGTGACATGACCGGTAGATGATGAACATGATAGATCGCTGGATGTAGATGGTTGAAGAGAAGTTGGACCTTGAACGAAGACTACAAATAATTTTCATGCTCATAAGCAGTGACTCTTCATACTTCAAAGTGTATGAAATAGTTGACATAACCGTGAAACTTGGATCAAGTAGTTTGTATTAAGGAAATGATATCCTTTAGTTTGAACTTATGATGTTTATTAATGCTACTGAGATGTTTTTTTAGTCCATTCTGGCATGAGTTATAACTAATCACCCTTATTCCATTGCGATTATTACATACTGCTAGTTGCACTTATAGGATGCATTGGATATTAACTGTCATGTATGGGGGTATGTAACCTTGTGTTACATGTCTCGACGTTTTAAGTTTCTTTTCCATCCCAAGCGGAAGTTGGGGGCGTCACACCTTGTTTTTGGTTTTATTTGTCAAGAGTTTCCACTTCTCGATTAATAAGCTCGAGGGGTAGGGGTAGAACCTTCAGCATAGTACAAGTTAGATCTTTCGCACACTCCCCCCTCTTAGTGTCTTTGAGCTCTTTTGCCCTTGGGGATGGTGACGACGCCCACGCCCCCGCTTCTGGCATGGGGTTTGCCACTCGCTCCTCTACCTTTATAGATACGTCCTCTCAGTCAACTGATTCGGTTTCTTAGTTGTGGGTTGCAGTTGGCGCACAAAAGGTACACTGATGCTGTTAGGCCAAAGTAATATGGATTCCACAGATGGCACCAATTATTGAGGCATATTTTGTAGCCACCAACTACAATAATGCCGCGATACCTACGGGGATGAAATGAAATGTGGCTAGTGGTGGCAGTGATGCCTCCAATGCAAAAGTCAGAATTCCAAATTTGAAGGAAGGAGTGAAAGTAAAAAAGATTGAGAGAGTAACCTGCTTTTTCTTCGTCTCTAATTCCCCCCTCGTAGGATCCTGTCCCCTCGGATTGCTATGCTGTTGCATTTAATGAGGCAACCCCTTATCAGCAACCAAATCTCTGGTCGGGACTCCCGCTTGCATACCATGCCTACCCATTTAATACGACATGCCCCCTTCACACATGGTTTGGGCTTGTGCTCACCCCCATCTATCTTTACCCGATCATGCCTCGCTGAAGGTTGGGCCGGGTTGGACACACTCTTGTTTCAGGCCCAAAGGCTTTTCAGGCCTGCCTCAGAGCAGATTATCCCTTCCAAACGTCTGTCCCAAGCCGCCATGAACGTAGAACAAATTTTTGGCATACATGAAATGATGCAAACGACCTCTTTTTAATTTTTCCCTTCCCTATATTTTTATGTTATTTTATTTTCAGGCCGACCGGTGCTGACGTGGCAGCAGGGACGTTCCCTCGGTCCCTCCTCTTTTTTCTCGTCTCATGATCTCATCTCCTTAGATCCCACGCTTCCCCCTTCCTGGTTCCACCTGATCTGGTATTGCCCTTTTTTTTTTTACACATTTTATCCTTTCTATTTTTCAAATTTTAAATTCTTTTTCTACTCACTTTTCTTGTTGTTTATTCCATCATTTCTGTCTAGGGTTCGCTTTCCCGATCCTCGTGCTAATTTTCAATGGCCGCTCCACCTGCTAGAGCTCGAGCAGATTACGATTACCTCATAAAGCTCCTCCTGATCGGTGATAGCGGTACGCTCTTTCATTTCTAACCTTAGGAATCTAGAATTTCCTTGATTTGGAGCGTGATCTTGATTTCATATATTAAAAGGAGAAAAAAAAAAAAAAAGGATTCCGTTTCAGGCATGATTCGATATCTGTTCCTTTTTTGAGATAAGTTGCACAATTATCATCTATGTATTTTCGGTCCTTTTTATCTTCTTACATTTAAATTGTGGTCCTTTTTCTAATGGAATGGACATGGAACCTTGACATGTGGTGTGAAATGCATTTCAGATTGATTATTTGGGGAAGGCTAATTGTAAGCTAGGTAATTTGTTTGTTCAATGGGCTGTTTATTAAGTATGCACTTTCGAAAACTGAGTTTGGTATCGACTCAAAAGTACCCCTTTGGCGGAGATTTTTATACTATTTGATTTCAGGGCAGTGTAATTAAAAGGGTGACTGAGAAGTTAGAATTAGAGCTTGAGAGATGCGTGCACACGCTGTTGGATTGAGGATAGGTTTTGATGTGAGTCTGGCCTTATGAAATAATTAAAAGAATGACATTTGTCATGTTTTCCCAAGAATTCCAAAAATTCTGTGGTGCACTTTGTTATTGAGATTCAGTTGATTGCTGAATTTCACTATTTTGACCTACTTCGATGCTTGCTGTGCTGAGGATGGCCAAATTTTTGTTTGAATATTTTCTCATTGCATGCATCCTCTTTCTTCTTCTTTTTTTTCCTAGGGACTTCCATTTCTAATTCTTGTTCTCCGTTTAAGATATTCAATGTCAGCCACTTAGCTTTTTACGTGGGAATAAAGGGAGATGGTCATTGAAGGGCTCTCGTTTATATCTTGAATATTGCAAGTTAGGATCCTGGATAATTATACTTGTACCATTTTTGTGTGACGTGGCAGGCGTGGGTAAGAGTTGCCTTCTTTTGCGTTTCTCGGATGGATCGTTTACCACTAGTTTTATTACAACCATTGGGTAAGTGGTTTTTCAGTTCTGTAGATATGCAGAATTTTCTTTTTGTTTCTCAGTAATTGGATTCTGATGTCACTAGGTTGGATTTTCTTTGACAGAATTGATTTTAAGATAAGGACCATAGAACTTGATGGCAAACGAATTAAACTTCAAATTTGGGATACTGCTGGTCAAGAGCGGTTTCGAACAATTACAACCGGTTGGTATTTGGCATTAAAGATTTACTTATATAAAAAAAAAGTATTTGGCATTAAAGATGATATCAGGTAGGATTGTGAATGAATATGATGCTATTTTTATGGTTTCAACACAATATGGGTAGTGCAGTTTCATATTGCATTTTTTTGCCTGTCATCAGAAGTTTTGAAAGAGTTGATTTTATAGCATTTTTGTGATATGTTTTGTTCAAAGATAATATTTGCATGGATTTAAGCAGATCCTTTTCTGTAGTCAATAAATACTTTACTTTTTTTATTGATCACATGTGAGTGTTGTCTGCCATGATTTTAAGTGCTAGAAGGTTGATTAACTATTCCTTTCATCTGCAGCGTACTATCGCGGAGCCATGGGTATATTGCTTGTCTATGATGTCACCGACGAGTCATCTTTTAACAGTAATGTCTTTCTTCATTATCAATATCTGAAGATGCCCTGATTATATTGGTCCCTCTTGTGCTTTAATGTATATTTCCAATTGAATGAGTTATTTTCCATTGAATTTTAGACAGTAGTGTTGATACTTGACATCCTTCCAGAGCTTCGTATCCTCAATTAATGGTGGGCATTTTAAATGATAATTAAACTAATTTGTTTAACATTCAGACATTAGGAATTGGATTCGTAACATTGAACAACATGCTTCTGACAATGTCAACAAGATATTGGTTGGTAACAAGGCTGATATGGATGAAAGCAAAAGGGTCAGTCCTCTTCTCACTGTTTATTAGTTTGCTTGACTGGCATTGATTTTCAGTTGACAAAAACCTTATTTTCAGGCTGTTCCTACCTCAAAGGGCCAAGCTCTTGCTGATGAATATGGAATCAAGTTCTTTGAGACAGTGAGTAACATTTGTCACTTATGTTAAACTTACCGAACTCGTTGGTTTTGTCTTTCGTTCCTTTCTTTTTCTTCTTTTATTTCCCCTGAAAAACCTGTGAATGGCAGAGTGCAAAGACAAATTTAAACGTGGAAGAGGTTTTCTTTTCAATAGCTAGGGATATTAAGCAAAGACTGGCAGATACCGACTCAAGGGCTGAGGTATAGTTTGAACTGTGAAGTCGCAATGGTGAAAAATAGATGAAATGCAAATGGGTTTTCTTTACATGCCCATGTTATTTTCATTTTGTGTGACTATCTGTACCTTTGTCAACAATTCACACCTAAATAAAAACCAGGCATTGAACCCATGCCCAGATGAACTAATCCTTTTGTATTTTGTTCTAACGGAGTTTTAATTGTTGGATCTTTTCAGCCACACACGATTAAAATTAACCAACCTGATGCGGCATCAGGGGCTGCTCAAACTGCACAAAAATCAGCTTGCTGTGGATCTTAAACATATCATGTGGAAGATGGGGATCCCAAGGATACAATTTCAGGGCTACCATTTTGATTGGAAAAACAATATAACTATGTCTTCGGTTTGTATTGTTATTATCTTAAGATCACGGCTCAGTTGGGTGCGAATGTTAGATCTTCGTATATTAATTATATATGATTTATTTACCATCGAAAGTATTCTTCTTGTGCTTGATAGATCTAAATAACATTTAGTCGATTGGAAATTGTAATTCTGATGCTCAGAGTTGATTAGAAGCTGCCTGCCTCTTTTCTTTAGTATTTCCTCGATGTTCCTTTAAACTTATTTCAGTGACGTTGTGATGGTAATATCACCCTCTGGTTCTTGGAAACAGGGAGGAAAAGAACCGGACATAAATTCAGTCGGGAAGAGGCGTAACACATGTGAGCTAAAACACCCTCCATTGGAAATTTAGAACTTCTCATCGGTTTCAGAAGGAAAAGGAATGCATGCACAGCCTCTTATCATTAAAACCTGTATCCTTCCTTCATAACTTGGAACCGAACTATGCCAGAAATCCTTCTCCCTCCCAACTATAGTGGTGGCCACTAAGACTATTCATTAGGGTTCCGGACCGGGTATCCGGCTATACCCGGCCCGGAACTCGGATGAACCCGGGTTTAATCCGGGTTTCGGGACACCCGGTTTTTGTTTTGTTTGTTTTTTTTTTTTTTTAATTTTAACAAAGGCTATATTATTAGATTTTTTTCAAGAAAAAGATAATGCTGAAAAGCTTTTTTTTTTTTTTGTCATATAAAAGCCTATATTCTATTACAATTTTTTCATAAAAAATTTTGAAAAACATTTCTTTTTATATATATAAAAAATCTAATTATCTTTTTAACTAAATGTATCTAAAAAAAAAAATTCAATATTTATCATGTAAAATGCGTGCAACACATAATGCAATAATTCACTACATATTACATTATTTGGTATTTATACATTACATTGCAAAACACAAAATTACAAGCCATTGTCATGATTGATCATCATCAGTTTAATCTGGAAGAACTTCTGCAATACTTGGTGCCAGATCTCCTTCACTACTCCATTTGGATCTTTATAGGCAAACTATCGCTTCACATGATGAACATTACATGAAACTAAATTTCACATTTTTCAACTTAACAAGAATTGTTCTTAATAATTAAGCAGGTCATGACATGGATGAAAAAAAAAAGGACTAAAATGAGAAGTATCAATGCAAAGAGAAAATTATCTACCTATCATGATGTCCGTATCAATGATATCATCATCATCATCATCATGAAAACACAATTAAGAGGCTTCAACAACAACACTCATGAAGGATTTCATACATTTCATATTGATTGGTGAAATGGAATTAGAGCCATCAAGTCTTAAAAATCGAAGCTTGAAAGCTCAACAATTGTACCAACTAATTAAATAAATATTTTGAGTTCTAAAGTGAGAGAGAGAGAGAGATGGAAAAGGGCTACTAGTAGCTGCTGTAGAATTATGAAGAACAAATAGAAATAAAATTTGACAATATGATAACGTTCTCGTAAAGGTATTTGTCCTACAAGTTGGTTATAGATAAAAGAAATTGAGTGAGTGAATTTGTGCACCAATGAACCCTATTTATAGGCCATTATGCACCAGTTGGCAAATGGCACAACCATTGGTAATTCAATGGTTAGTAAATGACACAACCTTAAGAAGTGACACAACTTTTTAACTAAATCAAAAGGTTGTGTCTTTTAACACTTCACAAGTCACGTTCTATTTTTTGACTAAATCAAAAGGTTGTATCTGTTAACACTTCCTTAACCATCACCCCTCATGGGAACCATTACTATGGAGAGGATGTCATTCCAAGGGGTACATCGTTTGGTGATCACACCCCTTAGAATTACACCTCCCACTTGATCATACAAAACAGTGATGATCCCGTTGAGTATTTTACCTTGGTACTAATATGAGATTTTCACTACTCAACTCTCATTTGCATACTCTTGCAGATCGGCTTCAAAGCATGACAAGCCTCTATGTGCACATGTTTTTGTCATTACCTTATTTGACTGCACCCTTTACCATATGTGTTCCAACTGATCATATATTAGAAGTGACTTCATTTTACTAAAAAATTTAGTAAATAACATCAATTCTCCGTGACTAGATCAATAATTCATA
The DNA here is from genome assembly GCA_003123785.1 of Pterocarya stenoptera. Taxonomy (NCBI): domain Eukaryota; kingdom Viridiplantae; phylum Streptophyta; class Magnoliopsida; order Fagales; family Juglandaceae; genus Pterocarya; species Pterocarya stenoptera. The sequence continues at coordinate 209,455 of QEOT01002568.1, forward strand.
TCCCGTGATTGGATTAATAATCCATATCCCTATCACAATTGACGAATTTAGCTGAATACACAACACATGTATTAACCTACGCTGAATTTTCGTTAAGTACTTCCTTTAGAGGCTATTCCCGAGATTTTCCCTAATCACCTTATTAACGACTTTGCAAATGATTAACCGTTTACTTGGGTAATCAAATCACATTTCACTAAAACTTAGTGAATGACACTGAATTTTTGTTAAGTACTTCTTCTCATGAGTTTTTCCTTAATCACCTTATCAGCGATTTTACCATGATCAACCTTTTACTTGGTTAATCAACCTACACTGAAATTTTATCAAGTGCTCACCCTAAGGTCATTAATGAGATTTCTCTTGATCACTTTATCAGTGACTTTACAAGTGACCAAAATTTTCATTTAGGTATTACCATAACTCCAATTCTTTAGGCGTCCCAAGAATTTTCTGAGTTATGCATGTTGACCATGAGATTACTTCACCTATCTTTCTCTCAATTCCATTCTAGTCGCATGTTCTCTAAATTTCTCTAGAGATAAACCTTTGGTCATCGAATCTGCTACCATCTCGATCAAGGAAATAAAATTAACCTTGATCTCATTTCTTTTCACTATATCTAAAATATAGTGATAATGCACATCAATGTGTTTTTTCTTGAAACTTTGTGTTTCACTTTTTATCAATTTGATAACAGACTGATTATCACAAAACACATTGATGGTTCTATGGATGTACCCAAATTCAAGTTTTCAGCAAAGCGTTTTATCCACACTGCATTACTCACTATAGTATTACAAGCAATATACTCTGCTTCCATAATAGACTTAGCAACATAGCCCTGTTTCTTACTTAACTAAGAAATTATTGTTCTATCAAATAGAAATATATATCCAGTTTTAGATTTTTTATCATTTACATCACTTCCAAAATCAGCATCACTATAGCCATTTAATTCTAAATCACTGTTCTCAAAGCACAATTTCAAATTTTTAGTACATTGTAAATATCTTAATATATGCTTCACTACTTGTCAATGTTCTTTACCTGGATTGGATTGATATCTGCTTACCAATCGTATTGCATGACAAATATCAGGTCTGGTACTTATCATTGCATATATAAGGCTTCCCACAGTTTGAGCATAGGGAACTTTAAGCATTTCGCTTATTTCCTCCTCATCTTTTGGGCACATACTTTTATTTAAAGTATGACCTTTGCAAATAGGCATATTTAAAGATTTAGAATTTTTCATACCAAATATTTTAAGTACTTTTTTCTAGATATTTTTCTTGATCTAAATATAATAGATTTGAATTTCTATCTCTAGAAATCTTATACCAAGAATATAGGCGGCTTCACCCATGTCTTTCATTACAAATTTAGATTTCAAAAACTCTTTTGTTTCATACATCATATCTAGACAATTATCTGCCAGAAATATATCATCAATATACAATGATAATAATATTAATTTATTATCATTTTTCCATATGTATATCTAGACATTTTATATCCCATTTTCAAAATGACTTAGCAAAATTTCAAGTACCACTGTCTTGAAAATTGCTTAAGTCCATATAGTAACTTCCTCAACATGTAGACTTTCTCTTTATGTCCTTTAATTTGAAATCCTTTTGATTGAATCATAAAGATATCATTTTTTAGTTCACCATTGAGAAAATCTATTTTTACATATAACTGATGTAATTCTAAATTCATTCTGCAACAATAGACATGATGATTCTTACGGATGTGAATTTTGCTATACGCGAATACGTATCCACAAAGTCTACATCTGGTTGTTGAGTATATCCCTTAGCCACTAACCTTGCTTTGTACCTTTCCAAACTACCATCAATTTTAAATTTTCTTTTAACAATCAATAACTTTTCTATCTTTTGGAAGATCTGTTAACTCTCAAACATAATTTTTGTTTATTGATTTTATTTCATTTTTCATGGTCTCAAGCCATTTATCTGAATCAATACTATTGATTGCCTCAGAAAAATTTTCAGGATCATTTTCTAAATTTTTCAAACTAGTATTTAGTACATAATAATCTTGAAATAATATTGATGGTTGTCTGGTTCTTTTACTCTCACTTCTCCAACATCAATATTTGAAAATTGATTTTCATATCACTTTCTTTTATTTTTATTATCTGTGTTTGAATAATATCAAAATTTTCATTTGTCAGACTCTGTGGAGATCTATTGATTCTCTAAATCATTTAATAAATATATCTGATCAACAGGACTAATAGGGTTCGTATTTTTCAAGAAAAAGGTATCCCTACTTTCTATCAATTCTATTTCAGAATGATAAAATTGTAACTACTTCCATTTTTTACATACCCAATAAACCTGCATTCCCAGTTCTTAATTTTGAATTTATCTTTTAGTGGTGCTGGGATAAGCACTTGTGCCTTACAACCCCACTTTTTGAGCTTGCTTATGTCTGGTTTATGTCTCGTTCATAACTCGTAAGGTGTAAGAGGTTTTGCTTTGGTTTCAACTCTATTTAATATATATATATATACAGCAATGGATAATGCTTTACCCAAAAAATGTGTTGGTAGATCAGCATATGCCATCATTGATCGCACCATATCCAATAGAGTTCTATTTCTCTTTTCTACAATGCCATTCTGTTGAGATTTATATGGCATAGTATAAACGTGTCTTATATCATTCAATTTGCGAAAATTATTCAAAATTTTGAATTCTCCTCCTTTATTACTATTTAAACTTTTAATGGGCTTACTCAACTGGGTTTCTACTTCTAATTTCAATTCTTTAAATTTCTCAATTGCCTCAGATTTATGCTTGAGTAAGTAGATATGTTAATATTTTGAATAGTCATCAGTGAAAGTAATAAAGTACTCAATTCCTCTATGAGTTTTAGTTTTAAAGGGTCCACAAATATCAGAATGTATAATTTCTAGTAAATCTGTGGATTTCTAACTTTTTGAAAAAGATTTACTACTCATTTTTCTTTTGATACATGGTCCACATATATCAAGATTATCTGAGTTTATTTGTTGTATTAATATACTTTTACACATTCTGATCATCTTATTTTTATTTATATAGCCTAATCTTAAATGTCATCTTAAATACCATAAATATACACAATTTGTAGACACATTCAAATAATAAAAAATATGTACTTCATTAATATCAACATTCAATACATACATGTCGTGATCTTTCACACATTTCATTGACACATTACCCTTACTTATTACAATGGTTCCAGACTTAAACTCAACCGTGTAGCCTTTTTGATCTAGCACAGACGCTAATACTAAATTTCTACGAATACTAAGTACATATAATACATTACCAAGTAAAATAACGAAATCATTCACTTTAAATTTATATGTACCTTACCCAAGACATCGGAGTATGTATTGTTGCCTATGTACATTTTGTGCTCTCCTATTTGTTTATCTTCAAGTTTGACAAACATATATTTGTTTCTACACATATATCTTGTTCCTGCGGAGTCAACCCATCATGAATCTGACGTTGGTTCCACTAGCATTACTTCTGAGACTGTCATTATAATTTCCTTACTTTCTTGTACTTTTCCCTTATTATAAGACATTATGATTTGTAATACCCATTCTTTCCACACTTAAAACAGTTTCCAATAAATAATTGATTTTTGTTTCTTTTTCAACCATTTCTTTTTCTTAAACTATTTTAGCTCCATCTTGTTTTGTGTAGAACATTTGTCCTAAGCTATCAATAAATTAGATGATTCACTATCTTTATTCATTCTTTCATCATTTCTCCTTCAAGTACTAAAAGTACTGGAAGTGATATCATTGTTATTTCATTTCCATCATATGTCAAAGAAGTAACAATGTGATCCCAAGATGAAAGAAGATTATTTACTATGGTTGTAACTTGCATTTTATCAATGCTAAGATGACCAACATCATGTAATTCTTTTGCAATTAACTCCATTTGAAGTACATGATCGCCAATATCATCATTTTCTTTTATACAAGTTTGGTTATATTTATCAAATAATAATTGTATATAAATATCTGATCTTAAACCATACTTTACTTCAACTGCATCTATAATTTCTTTAGCAGTTTCATAGTTTTCAAATAGAGAAATAATGTGATCATTCATACGATGCAAAATTAAAGTTTTTGCCTATGCATTGTGTTCTTCCCGTTTATCTTTATTTAAGACGCTACTTCCACTTTCATTTGGGCCATTTTCTACAATTTCTTCCCATGGCTTTGGTGTTGTTAATGTATATAAGGTATTTTCATGGATTAGAAGAAAAGTTATATGCCTTTTCCAGACTCGAAAATTTCTTCTATTTAATTTTTGTATCCTCAAGGGATCAATACTTTTCTTCGGTGCAATGAATAATAAACCTTAAAAATTAATCAAAAAGAAGAATGTAGAAATAATAAATGTGTACTATTTAAATATAATAGTTCAACTGTAAAAAATTAAACTATTACAAATTTAATAATAATAATAACTCTTGGATTTAATCCAAAATGGCAACCTTGAAATCCTCTTATTATATTTTAAATAAGGAGAATAATGAAAGTGGCACCCCGATCGAGAATATCTAAGATCTTTCTTTGATGTTTCACTTCTTTCAAAGAATTTTTGGCGATAATTTCAAATAACAGGTGCTTTGTAATGTTTTAACACGAAATTTAGAGCACAACGGCTTTTGAACGAACCAAATCG
>QEOT01002568.1:214465-228747 GCA_003123785.1 Pterocarya stenoptera
TGTCAAAGAAGTAACAATGTGATCCCAAGATGAAAGAAGATTATTTACTATGGTTGTAACTTGCATTTTATCAATGCTAAGATGACCAACATCATGTAATTCTTTTGCAATTAACTCCATTTGAAGTACATGATCGCCAATATCATCATTTTCTTTTATACAAGTTTGGTTATATTTATCAAATAATAATTGTATATAAATATCTGATCTTAAACCATACTTTACTTCAACTGCATCTATAATTTCTTTAGCAGTTTCATAGTCTTCAAATAGAGAAATAATGTGATCATTCATACGATGCAAAATTAAAGTTTTTGCCTATGCATTGTGTTCTTCCCGTTTATCTTTATTTAAGACGCTACTTCCACTTTCATTTGGGCCATTTTCTACAATTTCTTCCCATGGCTTTGGTGTTGTTAATGTATATAAGGTATTTTCATGGATTAGAAGAAAAGTTATATGCCTTTTCCAGACTCGAAAATTTCTTCTATTTAATTTTTGTATCCTCAAGGGATCAATACTTTTCTTCGGTGCAATGAATAATAAACCTTAAAAATTAATCAAAAAGAAGAATGTAGAAATAATAAATGTGTACTATTTAAATATAATAGTTCAACTGTAAAAAATTAAACTATTACAAATTTAATAATAATAATAACTCTTGGATTTAATCCAAAATGGCAACCTTGAAATCCTCTTATTATATTTTAAATAAGGAGAATAATGAAAGTGGCACCCCGATCGAGAATATCTAAGATCTTTCTTTGATGTTTCACTTCTTTCAAAGAATTTTTGGCGATAATTTCAAATAACAGGTGCTTTGTAATGTTTTAACACGAAATTTAGAGCACAACGGCTTTTGAACGAACCAAATCGAGCTTGAAATGATCTGGAACGGCCCGAAAAAGTAAATATGTTATGAAATCGGTTTAGAAAACCAGCAGTCAGCGGCTCGGTCAACGGCTCATTTCTTGGCTCGGCTCAAAGAACGGCTTGTAGCTCGGTTTTAAATTTTCTGCTTCAGACATGGGCAAAACGACAATGTCGTTTTGATCCTTACTTGGTTGAACAACAATGTCGTTAAGCCAAGATGAATTTGAAATTTTTTTACCATTGGACGAAATGTCCACCTTTTTCTTTTTCTTCCTTGCGCCCGGTCTTTGTAAATGATTGATTTTTACTTTCGTCCAATGAAATGATCACCGTCGTTGTGGATTTCGACGTGCTTCTGAGGTCCAAGAAGTCCGATAGTGGTGATGAACTCCGGTGACCCTCGGAACAGTGACAGCGGGTGATGAAAAATTAGAAAATGCACTATTTTTTTGTGTAAAAATATGCCAATAATTTTTTTCAAAATAATAACAACTTACAAGATTTGAAGATTTCCAGTGTACTCTAATTCTCCCACCATGATTTGAAAAAATTTCTCTCTTGGATTTTCAAGTCTTCGAATATAATTATAATATGCAAGTGTGGTTGCCAAACCAAGCACTTGTCTATTTGTCGTGTTCACAATACGCAAAAAAATTTCATCGGACATGACCAGGCTCTTGATACCACTGTAGAATTATGAAAAATAAATAGAAATTTGACAATATGGTGACACTCATGTGAGGGTATTTGTCCCACAAGTTGGAGATGGACAAAGGGAATTGAGAGTGAATTTGTGTACCAATGACCCTTATTTATAGGCCATCATGCACCGGTTGGCAAATGGTACAACCATTGTAACTCAATAGTTGGCAAATGATACATCCTTAATAAGTAACACAACATTTTGACTAAATCAATATTGTATCTTTTAACACTTCATAAGTCATACACAACCTTTTGATTATCAAAAGGTTATGTCTTTTGACACTTTCTTAACCATCATCCCTCATGGGAGCCATGACCATGAAAAGGGTGTTATTCCAAGGGGTGCACCATTTGGTGATCACGCCCCTTAGAATTACAACTATATGATTTAATTCATGCCTCTCGATCTTTGTGTGTGTGAATATAAATTCCAGAACCCAAAGTTATTTAAAGAGATCTTTCACATTGTTGTCTTTGGGGTTATTTTCCAACAAAAGCCTTGAAATCATAATAATGAATACAAATATAGAGCAAAAAATTAAAACATGCCACATGAAGCACTAGAAGCAGAGAAAGGAATAGAGCTTAAACCTTTACATTCTGCATAAAACTAAGTTGGGGAAGCACTGAAACAGACTCTACATACACTCCAAATGCCCATAAAACCCTACCAAGCGAGCATGTATTGTGTAAGGGTGGATAAGAAGTTTCATTCCCTAAGTCTCAAATAATGTCTTTTATTGAGTCCCCATAGCCCTATATAGTATGGCAAGGATAGCATAAGGAACTACCTGCCATGCAATAAACTAGCAGAAATTGTAAAAACAATGACCGCTTTATTTCAACTGCGTTTTGCTTATTTTTCTCAGAATAATCCTCATGTGTAGCAAGGATAAAGCATAGGAAATTCTACTAAATACAAAGGAGTGAATATAAGCAAAATGTTTGGACAATGTTCTACAACATTAAGAGCACTTACTCTAGACTTACTAGATCATAGAGCTAGAAGGATTACTGCACATACCTGCAGCATATAGGTCATAGTCTCAAATCCTGCCAAGAGGAAATAGAAGAATTAATAATTACAAGTTTACAACCATCCATAATTAATCTGAACAAGTAGAGCTAATTTACCAAGGGGAGACAAAAGGTTCTAAAATTTTCTGCATGAATGGGAAGAGAGACTCACAGTAGCCTCGGTTGAAGATGAAGTTAGATGATCACCTAAAGAAATATTAAAAATTGAGTTAGATAGATATTAAAAAAAAAAAAATTCAAGTTTCAAACTTACCTTCAAGGTTCATCAACTGTATGTATTCTTCCCACTCCCAGATGTCGACAAGTTTGGTCATTAACCAATTTTGGGTGCAAATAATGGTTTCGATAGTTTCTGGAGACAATGAACTCCTAATAGGATCCAATATGCATTCCCCAGTGTTGAGTGCGGATTCCGAGGCAATAGTGGAAATGGGGGTGGCTAACACATTATGTGCTACCTCAGCAAAGACAGGATAATTGGTGGCATTAACTCTCCACCAATCTAAGATATCAAAACTGAGCGAGTCATTTACGCATGCCTCAGACAAATATCTCTCTAACTCTGATCTAAACTTCACAACACCCCGCTTCTTAAGGTATTTGTTGAACATGATCTGAAAATTAATCGGAGGTGGTGTCGGCTCATTAGAACTCCCCCTACTAGTAGTGTTTGGCCTCCCTTGAGCCACATAAGAACTCCCTCCACTAGCCACACGAAATGTGTTATTCTGCTCGATCAAGCGGCCTAAAAGAAGTTTAACCTTATCCTCTATCTTATCCACCAACTCATTCCCTTTGCACTTTTGCAATCAAAACTTCATTGCCATCATTTTGTATCGTGGATCCAGCACAAAAGCAACATATATCATCAAGTTGAATCTATTTGTACTACCCCAATACTTGTCATACTTACTTTTCGTATTTATGCCCATAGTACTAGTGATAATATCGTTACTCAAGTACATATCATTTAATACATCTTCAATTGTGTAAAGTTGCTCAAAATATACATTAGCTGTCACATACAAAGAACTTGAAATGTCCAATGTAACATCATAAGAAATTTTCAGCAACTCCAAGCATTTTTCCAATCGTCACTAGTGGAGTTTACGAATTGTTCATCCATAAAAAAATATTGTTCAAAGGTTTGTTTATGTTTTTCAGTGGTGCTCAATATCAAATACGTGGAGTTTCATCTAGTAGGGACATCCAAGCAAATCATCCTCCCACTGATCTTTTCCTTTGTTGCACAAGCATTGAACTTGGCAAATCTTAACGGCGAAGATTTCACATACCTGATGGCATCCCTAAATCAGCCACAAACTCAACAAATCATTCGTGCTCCACTAGCCTAAAAGGCAATTCACACCTAATAAAATTGACACCCTAAGTTTTTCTGCATCATTCTTCACTAAACCTTGTGGATTACATACTCTCCCTCTACATCCCTCTTAACACTAGATGATTGACTCTTTTCAACTCCTTTAAGTCTAAGAGGAGAAATTTCACACGCATTTTGGAGGTGGTGTATCAAAGATGAAGTGAAATTTTTGTAATGGCAATTGTATAGCTTAGCGCAATAATTGCACTAAGCTTTTGTGTTATTATGGTCAATAGGTTGCACTTTAGTAATGTGCTCTCAAACCACTGATTGGTTACTAGGTATTTTTTTGGATTTCTTGGATAAAGGTGGGATGAAATGGGTAGGGTGTTGTGTATATGTGGATGAAGAGGTTGGAAGACTCTCATGCTCCTCCACATCCACTAGAATAGGAGAGGAGTCACCACCAACCCCTTGGGTTGTACCGACATTACAACTCACAGAATCTTCTGCCATATGTTATTGAGTAATAAAGACCACCAAACACACTAATAAATAATCAAACATAGCAAATAAATAACATTAGTTATGTTTTGATATAGTCACATAAACAACTCACATAAAATCACAAATCTTAGCTATGCACACAGTGACACAAAATCAGTCCAACAACATAACTATGTGCAAACTGGAAAAAAAAAAAAGAAAAAAGAAAAAAAAAAGAAAAACAGATTCTGTAGAATGGCAAATATGGGTTCTAAATCTGCCACACTCTCTCTATCAAGCATTGGCATGTTAACTCTATCCAATGTTGTTAAAAACACGCATGCAGTCTTATTCACTCCCATTTATATCTGGCTAAATTGTTATATGCTTCTTTTAATAGTTGGAAGGAAAAATATGCACTATGGTGGTCTTATAACTTTATTGGAAAAGTTGTTAAATGGCTGTAGGAGCTAAACTGCAGGCTATGTTATTGGATTTTAAAAAAACAGTGTTAGATCTATACATAAGTCTTATACAAGAAAGTTAGAAGCTAGCATGACTTAATATCTATACAAAATTCTTATATAAGAAATTTAAACCCCATCATTTTGTATATCTATCTGTATAAGATTTATGTGATGATCAAACATTTCTCATTTTAAAATTCTATTAAAATTACTTAAAGAAACAATTGATCAGATCATATGACTAATTACATTAATTTCTTCTACCTCTAGTCTCTCCCGTTTCAATCAAAGGACATTCATCGTCACAATCAGTGAGGTCGCTTTAACGCTAGTTAATAGCATAATGGTCTGATCTTAACATGTCTTTCCTCCCTACAAAATGAACCAAAAGAAACAAAAACAAGAGAAAAGCCACATGGGAGAGAATCCACACAGATAATTCAAAAAGTGACAAAGAATGAACAAACCCAAAATCAATAAAGAGAGAACAAAACAAAAATCTAACAAATACCACCACACACCAATGTCACAAAGAATCCATGAGTTATAAAAGCTCAACAGAGAGATAGCCTAACAAGAGCATCAAAACGGTGACGTTTTGCTCATCAAAACAGTGTCGTTTTGATATGTTTGGTCTGTTTTTAAAAAACTAGGGTAGAGTGATAACTTAACAAGAGTATCAAAATGGTGACGTCTTGCTCATCAAAACGTTGTCATTTTGCTCATCAAAACGTCATCATTTTGATATGTTTGGTCTGTTTTAAAAAACCAGGGTACCAGGATTTCTAGTTTAAAACAGGTACCCGACTCGAGTTCATCCTGAGTTTAATTATGTGGTACTCGGCTCGGGTTTCTTTCGGGCCGGAACCTAGTTATTCGAGTTCTGGACAGGGTATGGAAAAAATCCAACCGGAATGAACAATCCTAGTGGCCGCCATAGCCCGATCAACCTAGTGGTTTATTTGTTGCAACACTTGACAAGTTTTACTTGGCAATGACATGGCAATCCATTAAAGTTGGGAGTACTTGAGTGAAAAATTACATGTTTAAACTTGAGAGTAATTTGTAGGTTGCAGAGCAGGCCTCCATGCTGAATCCAATCGGCTTAGGGTAGAGGTTATTATACTTCAATTCACCGCACATTGGGGCGTGGCCATGACCTACTCTGCAAGAGGATGGTCCGTGACCTATCCCCTCTAGAGTCGAGGACTCGAGGTCGTGGCGTTTGTCACCGAACCCCACTGTTGAGATGCAATCCATCATCTGAGACAATTATGAACAGACGAAAAATTGAATTATCATGTTGGTAGATGCATAATGTGCACTCTGAATTTCATCATTCAGAAAATTCTGAAAGCCATAAAACCCATGCATGCATCGACCTTTTAGCTTTTACTGTACAGCACCAACTTTAACTCTCTCTCTACCTTCTCGCTACAAAAGATAAACACAGAACAAAGGAAACCACTCTTCTGCAAAAGCAGAACTAAACTCTGTAAAAACACTAAACCTTATGGGCTTTTAATCAAATCATCGGCTTCAAAAAAAATATATACGAGCACGCATGACTAAGATAGCCCAGAGATCCAGCCACTTCTTTCCCCATTTATACTTCCACCATAAACATCACCGTATGTATTGATATCGCACCAGCCTGGCACTGCACTGCACGCCTGTCCCACTTAAAATGCCAGGAACACCGGCATTTGTCAGACGTCGGATGCTTGTCGGTCTTCGAGGTTGTCTGCCGAAGTCAGCGGTTATATAGATCAAACTACACACGAGAATGATTATTTACGACTATTTGCAGTGTCAACTTCAACCGAGAACAGTGAGTAGACTGGTCTGTGGTCTGAAAATCTGGACTCCCCTCTCAAATACAGGATTTGTTTTAGTCCTTCCCCCTTCCACAAAATCCTGTCACACCTATCAAGATCCAAACAAACCAATCATTTTTTTCACCAAAATAGGTATCAATCTTTCTAATCTTACTGATTGGATATAATAAAACCAAGTGATTAAGTTGTTCATAAGACAAAAATACACGTACTAACTAGTTTATTAAACTGAAGTTCAACTTGCATGAGGTTAGTAATAGTTATAATCGATACTAAATTGCAAATATAGTGAATGAAGGCATCTTCTGCGACGGTGATTGGTTTTGAAAAATAGTACAGATTGATATTGTTTATAATTATTTATCTTAATAACATAAAATATTTAATAAAAAATCTCTCTCTCTTTCCCATTGCTTGTCTTCGCTCAATGGATAGAACTGTACTTAAAAGATATTCAAGTATCCAAATGGGCAGCTAGCATAGAGGTTGGATAATATTCCACCCCGATATATTCGTCACCACAAGATCAGTCCTGCTTATTTTATCATCTCTGCCTGAACAAGAAGAAAAAAAAATCTCTCTCCCATCCACTTGTAGATAATAATATATTCATGAACAAATAATGCCTCTCATCAGAAGTTGTATTAATTGTATTATTTTGACTAATTCAGTTTTGATAAATGAAATGTGTAAACAACAAGCAATAAGAGCAAAATACTACAAGACAACCACTAGAGCACAACACTACTGACAGCAGCTGAAGTCAACTAAACTGTGCAGTTGAGTGAAGTGACCGCAGCACAAGATTGAATACCTGACGATATCAATTAATTAAGGCAGTTTAGCCTAGTTTGTTTTCAAAATTTATCTATTTCATTTCATTTCATCTATTCATTACAACTTTCTTAACTTTTCACATAGAAAAAACAACAATTCAACTTTTTTAAATTCTAAAACAAAAATAATATTAAAAAATATATTCTAACAATATTTTATTTAAATTTTAATTATAATCTCAACTCATCTCATCTCATCAGTAAAAACAAACGAGTCCGCTTAATTTACCGGCTATGCCGATCGATTGCCGGTCTTGAAGTGTCTTGTTTTGTTCTTCTATGTTTTTGTTTTTTCTCCTTTTTCTGATGGATTCAACAAAGGGGGGGAAAAAGGAAGCAGTGGTGACTGTAATACAGGAATATATATATATATTTATATATATATACTTCCTAGCAAAGAGGAGCGGAGAAACGAAGGTTTGGGATTTTACCAGGCAGGAGTGCGTCGTTTCTCTTTAGAGTCAGATGTTTGGACACCATAACTGTTAGAATTGGGGAGGTACTTGTAAGTTGGAGCAAAATATATCCTCCCCTCTTCCCACCCTTTAAATACTCGACCAGCTTTCTGTTCTATCCCTAGCTGCCAACATAATTTAATCACCACGTACGTTAGATTTGGTCAAAAACAGGCTTTCATGTAGTGGTAATATATGTTGGTCTTTGAGGGTAAATTCCAATTTCATATCAAAGTCAAATGGAGAGCCTAGGGCAAATATGGTCAAGAATATTCAGCACACTAACTCACCTGATCCTTATCTAGAAGTGCTTGCCAATCATGATTCTCTAATAGCTCATGGGTGTCACCACAACCAGCTACAAGCCGATAATTCAAATCCCCAAGCCAAATAATCTTGCTGAATAGAAAACAAAAAATGACAGTCAAATGTTTTGAAAGATATTTTATAGGGAAAGAGGGCAGCAACTCATGCATGAAAATTTTGCCTCTAAGAAAGTCATCAGCCAGATAATTTATTTTCAGTCGTTCAAAACTGTTGAAAAAGATTGATAAAGCGGATAATAGACCTTTATTATAACAAAAGTAAATTTACAGACTAATGTGACTTGATGTAGTAACGGATTACATAAAATCATGCCAGTCTGTGGGTTTACTTTTATGCAATATCTTTGTGTCTGTAGCATTTTTCATATATATATATATATGTAGGTAATAATTAGATAGATATATAACCATATGAAAATGGACTTACTCATGCTCCAATATTGTATCAGGAGGAAGAAGTTCTTCAGGACCTCTAGCTGAATGGAGAAACCTTGTTTTCTTCAAAATTTCTGCAACGTCTGAATTTCTTCTGATCTCGTCACCATCTTTCTCCCCGGAGGTCAAGTGGGAGCACACAAAGCAAAATGTCGTTTGGTACAATGTCATGCTTATTGATATTGAGCCCTATTAACAACAAAAAAATAGAATAAGGATATCAAAAGGACAGTCTGTAGAAATGACAATCAGACAACTTTCTGAGATTTCAATATAAATCGAAACATTATATAATTTTACTGCTATACTAATGCAGGCCGAGATTTCTCTCCACTCAAAAGATTTTTCCGATCGACCACTCACAAATCTAGAATTACTTGCAACATTCCTCACTCCTGTTCACTAACGTACAAATGGCTTCTTTAAGATAAAGCAGCTAGCTAGCGAGCTCATACGTAATGGTTACAAACCAACACTTCCATTTAAACCATAATCATTTTGAGGCTGTCTGAATAGTCCATCCAAGTGTCGAGTAGAAATCAATAACGCAAAAACCCACTTCATGCATATTTCACTTTCAATTGAAGTTCTCAAATTCTTACGTCTGTCATAAATGTCTGTCTGACTCTGGATAGGTACGTGACAAGGAATTTAAATAACTAACCTTGTTCCCAAGATATCCCATAAGGCCTCTGCCGACGCAGGAGACCTTCATGTTTCGAACGTTCTTGTAAAGGTTCGTTCGAACCCACACGCACAAGAAGATTCCAACCATCTGCTTGCTCGCCGCCAGACAGTAACGTCGCTGAGGGGGACTGTTTCGTCTCCCCGACCTGAAAGTTGAGGAAGGCAAGAGACCCTCCCCATACCTTGCAATCGAATTTGAGTTCACCATTTTATGGAAGTCTTCTTTACCAAGTTCGTCTTCCAAGGAAAGCAAGTCTGAGAAGCTGAGTCTTGGTTTCAAGCTCACACGCTGGTCACCTTGGGGCGGATGCTCCGCACCTGAGCCATTGTTGTTACATTGGGAAAGCTCGTGGTCATTCTGGGTGTCATTCAAAACTTGTCGAATCAAGGAAAGCCACTTTGTAGCTGGACCGTAGTCTTCTGCGCCCAATACGTTCCCCGCATTTAGAGGGACGATTTCTTGGAACCTAGTTTAACCAAAAAAGACAAAAAGAAACGACCTAAAGATCTTGTTTAAAAATCGCTAGATATACAAAAGTCTCAGTAAAAATAAATTTTAAATTAAAGTACTTATCTGATATGCTGATATCTTTTATAATAATCAATATTTACAATTTAGCATATTATAATAAGACCTGTTTGAATAGTAAGGTAAGAGGAGATAATTTTAAATAAAAATTAAAAATTAAATAAAATATTATTATTATTTTGAGATTTGTAAAAGTTAAATTTTTTATTATATTTTATGTGAGAATTTAAAAAAATTGTGATGATAAGATGAGATAAGATGAAACCGTTTCTATATCTAAATAGAATTACATCATTTTGTATTTTTTTTTTATAATTTTATAGACCAAGTATTTCTCTAAATATTTGTTCCATTTGGATACTAAAGAGAGGTTTGGATAGTGAGTTGATTTGATATAAGATGAGATGAAAATTGAAAGTTAAATAAAATATTATTAGAATATAATTTTTAATATAATTTTTATTTTGTGATTTGAGCAAGTTAAATTATTTATTATATTTTATTTAAAAGTTTGAAAAAGTTATAGTGATTAATTGAGATGAGATAAATTGAGAGTGTTTTTGAATCCAAACAAGGTATCTAGTATCTAAAGTGATCTGTGAATAGTAATAAAAATAATAATAAATAATTTGTTAATAGTAATAAAACAATCTAAAAATATCTAAAAACATTTGTGTTTCTAAACAAGCCCTTAAGCAAGTAGAGAACTCTATTTGGACCCTACCGAGAACGCTTGGGTTGATGGCGGGTCAGGAGTTATGGTATGTGTTGTGTAGGCTTATGCATAGATTTTTTCTAATAATAATAGCTGTGGTTGTTTGAACATGTCTGCTGCTCAACCCCTATTCGTCAGTCAAATTTGTGTAATGATCAAGCTATTTAAGTTCTCGTTGGAACTTAAAAATTAACACGAAACAAATATATTGAATTATCTTCTGTATATCATCTATCTCCTCTCATGCCTCAAATTTAAATAAAAACTAAAGAAAATTGATAGTATGACTATAAAATATACTCACTAGATGTATCTATTCATATATTTTTATTTTTATTTATTTTTTAATAATTAAGAAAGTGACTATTAATATATTTATATTTTTTAATAATTAAAAATCTTTAAAAAATATTAAAAAAAAACTTATTTGTACTAATATTCCCATTTAACAAACACATTAAGGTTGCGTTTGGATAATGAAGTGATCTCATATATTCTATAAATAATAATAATAAAATAATAATAAAATATTGAATAATAATAATAAATAAGTAAATAATAATAATAGAATATTCTCATAATACTTCAGTATCCAAACTGGCCTTAGTCATCACTCTGTCATTCCTAAAAAAAATTCGTTTTGGATACATAGTTCAGATAAGATGAGATAAGATATTTTAAATAATAGTGAAATTTTGAGTTGAGATGAGATGAGATAGTTTGTAAAAAAATGTGTGTTTGGATAGTGAGATGAGATTTGATAGTTTTGACTTTTTGAGATTAAAAATGTGTGGGTCCCACGGTATTTATAAGGCACTTGAATCCTTGAGATTTTGCACTATTCATGTAATGTTCATGTCAAATTGTACTATTCATTTACTATTTTAAACTGTTCACTGTCAATTTTACACTGTTTATTTAAGTGAATGTTTTTAAAATTTAAAAATAAAATACAATGTTTTCATAGACAAAACTCTGGGTACCGTACAACCCAGATGAGATATTTGATAGGCAAAACTCGGGCACTGTACATTCTAGATGAGATATTTGATAGGCAAAAGATGAGATATTTGATACAAAGCTCGGGCACCGTACAGTCCAGATGAGATATTTGATAGGCAAAAGATGAGATATTTGATAGGCAAAAGATGAGATATTTGATACAAAACTCGGACACCGTACAGTCCAGATGAGGTATTTGATACAAAACTCGGGTACCGTATAGCCCATATGAGATATTGATACAAAACTCGGGTACCGTACAATCCAGATGAGATATTCGATACAAAACTCGGGTACCGTACAATCTAGATGAAATATTCGATACAAAACTCGGGTACCGTACAATCCAAATGAGGTATTTGATAGGCACCGTACAGGCCAGATGAGATTTTTTTTTTTTTTTTAAATTATCAAAACCCGGCCCTAAATTTTCTATTTTCGTGAATAACAAGATACCAATAATGGCATTGTTGGGTGAGGAAATTTATTGGAAAAGAAAGAAGACTGTTCTCCAAGCAAGTTACTACGGTGTCCTGTGGGGGGGCAGAACACAAAACTAGCAAATGCTATGATTGAGATCCTTGGCTTATGTCTGTCTGTCTTGTTATAGTTAAAAAAGACAAAAGCAAAAATTGCATTACCCAATAACGTAGATGTCGGCTGATGGGGTGGACCTCAGCCAATCTCTCAAGTTCAACTCCTCTTGTGGCGATTTCCCTCCTACATTCCATGTCCCCGCAAACATCCTACACAATCCCAACAATTCCCAGATATATTCATTATTCCAAAGACATCATGGTACCCAGATAGATATAATCGAACATTAATTTCTCCTCTACCTGAGGTTTACTGGTTCTGTGGCAGCTGCTACTTCCGGCTCAAATCCTGGCGCAGTGTTTGCTCCCATCAACCAGACGTCTAACAAAATAAAGAGAGAATCAAGGGGGGGCCTTGGAAGTCTATGCCGATGATCCCCAAGTCATATCCCTTTCCCCATGTCCAATCATATTAATCCAGCCATTGATGGCTCAGTAAAAGACCACAGCAGCACGAAATGATAAAAACTGCCACTGCAGTCTGCACAGTAAAATACCTGGAAAATCGTTCGGAACGACGACGCAGCAGCCCTGGTCCGTGCAGCAGCTACTCCTCATCTCCGTTTTATCTGAATCGACAAATAACTTCTTAATCCGAAACCGCAACCAGAAACACGGCGGATATGAATTGTAAACGTTTGTGAAAACATAAAAAGAAAAGTGTAAATATATATACATATATTTTTGAGTTACCTTTTATCGAATAACAATCGGCGTGGAACTCTTCCACTCTGCTCTGTATATTCAGCCATTTTCTCACGACGATTTTCGGCCACGAAGACTGCTGTAAAACATTCTGCTGTTTTAGTATGCCGATATATCGCCGGCAAAACGATGTCAGAGAAAGAGATAAATTCCGTACCTCGGAGATCCGCCTAAGTTCAGTTCTCATTGCGCCGCCGTGCGATCGTTGATTCACTGTGACTGAAACCGTATCAAAATCAGCCCTCAATCAAAGAAATAGTCTCTGAAACGAGAAAGTGATTCCAATGTAGATTAGAACAAATCCAGGATTTATAAGACAAGATATTTTCGCGAAGAAACCAATTGAATACTGGAAGTCTCCATTGCAAACAAAATGGGTGACTAATCAAACACCCAGAGGGGTAGCAAAAACATATTTTTATTGAGATTTTTTCGGATAAGAGAAAACAATAATATTTAGATAAACGGCAATATAAAAGACCCAGTTGCAGGGCAAACGGAGACAGCTTCTGAGAGTAATAAGAAAGGGGAAAAAAAGGAAAAAAGAAAAGAAATGTTCTGAATATAATATAGAAGAAAGAGAGAGCAGTCGCCAGGTTCATCCTTTTGGCCGGGGAGTTTTTCTTGACAAGCATCAGTTTTTCCCCTTTACAGAGAGGAAGACATGCGAAAGATGAAGAATTAAACAACCCAAAGAAGGGGGGCTTTTTCCTTTCTTTTAAGATCTTTTAGCCAAGGAAAAAATTTCAGTCAAAAAGATCACCTTTTCGAGTTTCTTCGACACACAGAAATTACCTACTGTCAAGCAACCAGTATATGCATATGAAACTAGGACATTGAAAACCTAAAAGAAACAGAAAGCAGATCAAAATGCCAATGTTTATTTATCCATTTCAGAGATAATGGATTCGAAGTGAGATATACGATACAAAAAGACTGAGATCTTGATGATGTTGGTTAAACATAAGAAACAGAGTAACATCCATTAAACGAAAATGAAACGGAAAGTCATTCACAAAGATCAAAGAAAAAGGAGAAAGGACATAGTTCATAGAAGAAAAGCGGGACAATGAAACAGAGAAATAACGAACGCAGTATAATGTTTTTCCGGAACAGGAGGTCAACGACATTGCTAATTAGGGATGGATTTGAGAAACTTTAGTGGAAAAGAAAGATACAATCAAGACTAGCAAAAAGCAGCAATAATTACACGAAGATGATATATAGTGAGAGCAAACAAACCCAGAACAAGTTGACCGGGAAAAAAA